>BMAW01019105.1:5347-41986 GCA_019974015.1 Nephila pilipes
CACTTTGAAAATAATACGTTTAATATTGTTTTCTTTAGATATTTCTTTTATAATTAAAAAAAAACATTACATGATTGTTTCATTGTAATTAGACGATTGTTCGAAAAATAAATATGTTTTACAGTACCTGGAATCTTTTGGTGAAACTTGCACATTAATATACGCTGGATTTTTTTTAAAATAATGCTCTTTCAGGAATCGACGTCCTAAAAAATACGTCCTAAAGACCATAAACTAAACACACATTTAGATTATCACGAGCACGAATAAATATTTGATGCGAAGAAGCATTTGATGATAGAAAAACTAAGGTTCTACTTGTAGGTGGGACACACTCGTCGTCATAGAAAACTAATTGTGGAAATGGATAAGGCACGCATTTCTTTGTAATGGACCCGTTATTGCTATACACTGGCTATTCTTGCTGTAGAGGTGGATCTTTCGTCGCTGGACACTAGCTGTTCTTGCTGTAAAGGCATACTTCGTTATTAGCAACTGGGAAATTTTGTTGATCTCAAGGCGAGCATCTAATTTTCTTTTCTTCTTGTAGTCATCTAACTTTATTTTTGTAGGCATGTCGAGTCGAACTCTCATAAATTTTGCACGTATCTTGGCATCTGGAGTCGAACGCTCATAAATTGTGCATACATCCCGGCATGTCAAGTCGAACGCTTAAAAAGTTTGCACAGATCCCGACATCTCAAGTTGCATGCTAATAAATTTTGAAGACATCCCGGGCCGATCACCCATAAATTTTGTAGACGGTGGGGGGATGAGATTGTGTGTGTGTGTGTGTGTGTTCATCCCGAATCTACAATAGTTTGCTCTTACGCAAAGGGCTGGTTATCTAGGGGGGTAAACCAGACTCTAGTATGATTTCGTAGGAATTCAATGATGAGACCCAACTTGTTTCACTTCGTATAATATTTGGAGAGATGAGGATATTTACACATTGAACTATATACAGGTTATCTCTATTAGGAGTAAACAGTTCTTCGAAGACGGATAGATGGTTATCTAATTAATCTTATCCTGTATCGGCGATGGTCACTGGAACGCGCTCGGGCGTTTGAAGTTTACTTCCGACGCGGGTAATGCGAAGGAGAAGAGAAACGGAAAAGTGGGGGAAAGAGAGCAAGAACGAGGTATCACTCAGTTTTTGTTCTGGAATAGGTGGCTCTGCATGAGCTTATCACATGACTCTGATTATTCTGACCCCGTTAGTTCTTTCAAGGAATTAATGCGAAATGAAGAATATTCTTCAATGATGCAATTCAGAATAGTTTTATCTAAAATTTTAGGTGATACAACTAATATATTCAACGTTGTTAAAATGTTTTACTTCTCCTTTGTTTCTGCTTGCTCAATTTGATAAGTAATTACATTTTATCATCAATTATATTATATAAGGATCAATTTCTGGCTCACGATGTTAAGAAGGGGAACGCAGACATTTTAAATAATGATTTATCTCAAATTAATCCAAAGTTAACTACCTATAACAGAATAAAATAATTTTAAATTCAATTCTGTAAACTTGGCATCATGTTAGAAAGTAATGTATTAAAAACATTAAATTTTGATCTATATATTATAACTTTTATTCATTATCTTCTATACAGGTGATTAGAATATACAATGCTACTTCTTATGTTTGTTTTGATAAAGAAGGATTTTTAGTTCGCTATGTCGACTTTGGTAATGTAGATGCGATAGGTAAGTTAATATGAATACATAATAAAGTGAAAAAAAGAAAGTTGCTTTGATAGAAAATACTAAACTAAGCAAATATTCTTGCAAGTATAGTCTCCCAAAGTTGACAATTTGAGTAGGTATTAAATATTTCATGCTGTGCGATTTCTCATATTAAACTAATTCTTTAACACGAGAGTCGCCTTGTATCATATCATGTTCAATATAAATACATATATATATATATATATATATATATATATATATATATATATATATATAATATTTATTCATCACTAATTCTCCCTTAAATTTTCATCTGTTCAATCATCTCTAGACTTTAAAATACAGGGTGTGATTTTGCTTTATAGCATTGTATTGTTATTTTATTAAAATATTCTTTCCTTTTATTGTTAGATCTAGAATTATGTTTCAAATTCTATTCAACTTAAATATGTACACTGTTAACTCTTCCATTTGATATGTGTATCATTAATCGAAATTGTAAGTATATTTAAATGCAAGAAACTGATGAACCAGTTTAATACATGAAAGATACACAAAAACGAAGTATTTAAGAAATGTGTTCGGGCATCGACCACAAAACCTTTCAGAGAAATATGATGTATGCAATTTGCATCATACTCTATATAGATTCCACAAATCTAAATTGTTAATCTAAATTTATTAAATGATTGTATCCTCTGTTCATAATGAGTTGTACGACATTCTAAATGTATTGTAACATATTTAGATGAAAGATTATGTAACCATAATGCGGCAACTCAACCCTATTTAAGATGCATTATTCTGTTTGGAACATGACCTAACCGTCAGTTGAAGTGCAGTGAAAGACCTCGATGAGAGCATTATCAATTTTGTGTGTTTAGTCAGAGAGCATACGTTTAAACATTTGACTAAATACAACATTTGTAGACAAACCGGAAAAAGTAAATTGCAGTTAAATAAACTTCTTACTTTAACAGATCTCTCTCTAGTCAGTACAATTCTCTTTTCTTGGATAAGATTCATGTATTTACGACATCTGCATTTAACATCGAAAACGTTCTACTCCGCTTGCCATTGTGTCAAAGAGGGAAGTGGTGACAGTGCAAATTACACTCTATAACAAAAAAAAAATACGACGTACCAAAAAGGAGTTGCCCGATTGTAATGAAATTTCGTATGCAAAGACATTTAAATCAAACATACAAATGATTAAAATTTGGTGTCCAATAAATTAATAGCCGGAGGAACTGCGCACTCAGCAGGAGAATGAAAGAAGAAGCTATTCTCATTATGATGGTCAAATTTTCTGTTGGATTGCAATTTAAGATACCTTTCAACGAATGAAAAATGCCTCGACGCAGCATTTGTGCTCATTACTAGGAACTGTCAGTGTTTGAAAGAGGTCGTAACATTGGATTGAAAAAAGGCAGGTTGGGCAAATCGAATAATTGCTCTTCACATGGGTCGAAGCGATTAGAAGATGCTGGCAATAATGAGTGGATAATGGCAGATTTCAGCTTCTTGATGGTGGCGGTCAACCTAGAGTCACAGCAGATTGGGAGGACAGAATGATTGTCAGATCAGCTGTACCAGTGCCTGATTCATCGTTATCAACTCTCGAAAGTGCGATCCGATCTCAAGTGTCCATCAAGACCATTCACAGACGGCTGATAGTGCGAAATCTATGCTTGAACCGACCACTATGTCATCTACAACACACGCTTTCGCACTGTCGAATCAAATTAAAGTGGTGCTTGGCTCGATCAGATTGGAATGAAGCTGACTTGGGACATATAGTGTTTAGGACTAATCCCTCTTCCAACCGCGTCTTAAAGATCATCGAAGACGTATCTGGAGACGCTCAGGGCAGCGTGCAGATACTTCTTTCATTATTGCAAGCCACTTAGGCCCCAAAGAAGGAGTTATGGTCTGGGGTACCATTTTCCTTGATAGCCGGACTCATTTGATCATTATTAGAGTCTACCGTTGGTCGTCATTAGAGGCTATCGTTCCCTTTGTACTACCCTGGCCTTATTTTTTAGCAAGGTAAGGCCAGACCATATACGGCAAGTGTTGCTATGAACTATCTTACAGCTTGTCAAATACTTCCTTGGCCAGCCAGATTTCTCTCCAATCGTGCAACTGTGGGATATAATGGGAAGACGACTGTATCTACTAGAGAATGTTGATGACCGGTCCAACAATTGAAGAAGAAATTGCCAGAAATAGTGCAGGAGACCATCAGGAAGCTTTATCACTCTCGATTTTTCTGAAATTTTAATCATTTTTTATTCTGTACATAATATTCCTGTCTGCCAATTTTTGTCTCCATTAGACAACTCCTTCTTAGTGTATCGTGTTTTTTTGTAGAGTTCCTAAATGTTCAGTAATGAGTCGCGCTTTGTTTTTGGGTCAGATGAATATCATATCTGAATGAGAAAGACCTCTTCACAGTAATCCAATCCTGTCCTCGTGGAATGACAAATCTACTGAACAGCACATAATATGATATGGTTATGCATAAACTCTCTAATATTTCTTCATGGCACAATGACATATCAGCGGTATACAGATAATAATATATTAGCTTATGTACTCTCATTCTTTGTCAGCACTAATTATTTCAATATGAAAAAGACCAGCCACGCAAGGAATGGGTTGTCTCACTTTGTCTATATCATGTGCAATCACCAATATAGTCATATCGTAACTTCGATTAGTCCTCAATAAATTGTATGTATCCGAGAAGGATTTACCGTGTAGATACTTATGGATCCATAAACATGCATAAAATTCTATAAACATCCATCCATCTTTGGTATTATGGGGGTTAGGGCTTTTAGTAGCAGAAGCTCCCAGCTGTTCGTTTCATTCGGTCGGTTTTTATTTGTAGCGATAGTTATGACGAATAGAAAGTATATATCTGATACTGAGATTTGCGAATTAATGAAGGAATCTGAAAGTAATGTTAGCGAAAATAATCCAAATCTGTACATAGCCATTTAATGAAATAAAAGACGAAGAAGATGTGCCCTTTGCTCAAAATCTTGCGTGAAGAGTCAAAAGTAGTCAAAACATGTGTAGGGCATGTGACATTGGACTATGCGTTGAAGAATTTTTTCTTATAAAAATATCAAACAGCAAAATAAGATTCATTTTTTATATCTTAATATTCCATGTAATGATACATCATTAGACCATGAAATTTATGTAACAAATGTAAGTATATTTCTTAAATGATATGATTTTTTTATGTAATTTTATGTATAAAACATAAAATTTTCGATTAAAACTTTCTTTCGTATATATTAAGTTTAATGTATTTTAAATAATATAATTAAAAACCAAAATATTCTAATGAATAGCCGATTTTAGAGGAATTTTTTTCAGAAATTAGGCTTAATAACTAAAATCGTCTGGGCACAGCACGACACTCCCCGGTAAGAAGCCGCAGGCCCAAAGAAACACTTCTTTTTTTCTCCCTCCGATAGCGAAAGGGTTAAGTGTGCGTCTAATGACGACCAAAGGATCTGGCTATCAAGGAAAATGGCATCCCAGACAAAAACTCCTGGTTGAGGGCCTGTGCGGCGTGCAATAGAGGAAGCAGATCGGCACGTTGCCCTGGGTGTCTCGAGAAATGTTTTCTATGGTCGTCAATACAGAGTAGGAACTGGGATTAGTCGCTAAACTCTATACTTCCAGAGTCAGCCTCATTCCAATCTGATTGAGCCAAACCACACTGTAATCTGGGTCGACAGTGTGCAGTCGGGAGTGGCAGGTAACGTAGTGATCGGTACGACTGCTTTGCTGTAATCTTTCCTTTAACGACTACCAAAGTGGCTGGTTATTAAGGGAAATGACCCCCCTCATTTCTGACCATAACTTCTGGCTGATTTCACTAGCAGTACATTTCACTCTATGAGCCGTCTGTGAATGGTCATGGTGAAAAATCGTGTGTGGGTCGCACGTCTGATGGTGGATAACGATGAATCAGGTGCTGTGACAGCTAATCTGACAATAACTCTGCAGATATAGTTCGTTGTTACACAGATGGCAGAGAGAGAGAGAGAGACAGAGGCTCTGAGATCTGCGAGCAGGAGACTTTATCTAACCTCCAGCTCCCATGAAAGGGATACTTGTTAAATGTCCATACTGATCTGAGATGATCGAGAGAAGGCGATCAGGATCAAGGATTATCTCACGTACTGTGAATAACGGCATAATGACTCTTAAACGCTGGACATCCTTTTATGTTCTACAATCATCAAAATACAAATCATCGAAACTAAAGTTGTAATCATCATCTGCGTGTATAACGTAAATAAACGGACATTCTTACTTCAAAAAGGGTGAATGGTATAATTTCAAAGTCAACACACCCATAACTCTGGGGAGCCTCGACCTTCTAAAACCGGATACCTTCATTAAACTTCAAACCAGGTACTGTGTTTCTGTTTGCTAAAAATTTCCTTCAAAATGACTATCTTCAGTAATTTAAAGAAGATTTATCTTAAATTTATTGCTGAAGTACTCGGAGGGACTGTGCCAGACAACGCAAAAGTTTATGACATATAGAAATTAATAGAGGGTAATGATTTATTTAAAACAGATCAAAATTTTTTCCTCGGAATCGTCAGATCGATCGTGGAGGTTTGTACGACCACAAAGGTAAATCATCAATCCTAGTTAGAGATTGAAAATATCAAACTAGCCCAACTCGAGAATTAGATTCAGCTCCAAAGATTAAGAAAATAAATCCATGCTTAGTGAAAGAACAAACGCGCCTTTTACTGTCGAAAATTTAATAGAAATTATTAAAACACTAACAGTATCTATACCTGAGAAACCCGAGGCATTGGAGTTGTTTTTTACTTCCGTAGAGAATGCATTGTCTACGAAAACAGTGCTAAATGGCCTACAGGTTGAGATACTAATCAATCTGCTAGGAGTTAAAGCCATTATTTTTTTAACGTTTGGAACTGACGAGGAATTGTCGGATTATGAAAAGCTAAAAGAATTATTTTTAGCTGAATTTCAACCGACACTAGAGAATGTTTCGTAACTTTAAAAATGCTCAACGGTTACCTAAATGAGTTTCATATTCAATTCGCATCGTGATTAACTACAATATTCGAATACTTTTGTCGAGTAAGGGAAATAAAAAAGGATTTTAAAAGGTAGTGTGATTTAATAGTTGCAGATGAATTATATGAAACCTAGTGTTCATGTAACTCTTATGTTTATAATGATTTTTCTTATTCGTATTCAAATTGTTTTAATTATTACCGCCTGTAGATGCCGTTGTATGTACCTTTTTTGTAAGAATAACGAGATAGTAACTAAGTTTGAGTTAGTTGCTATGGGCTTCAACTTCCCTTAAGTGTTCTTTTTAACTTGTGAAATTAGGCACAGCTCGCTCGTTGTTAGCGGCAAATAATTATTATATTTTATATGTGTTAATTTCGTAAATGTTATATGTGTTCTTCGTCTAGTTATATTTATGTGTGTGGATACAAATAAATAATAAAATGTCAACTAAGGACTATTTCTTGGACTACGCACAATAATCAATACGAACTATTTACTCCTTGGATTTCAAATGAAAGAATATATAGGGGTTAGATAATGTAACACATGGCTTTCGCCATCTGAATTACGTATTGCAAGCGATTTATTTTTTTCATTTAGTGGTAAATCATGGCCTGAAATCCATAATCAAAAAATACACATTGAAACTAACGAAGGACTAAAAACAGGCGATGAAGAATGACTTATTCCGACAGAAACACAAATCAAAATATGAAGCCGCGGAAAATTTGTTTTGTCTGTGTAGTGAAAGGAGATTCTTTTATTTCGTGAGTAAGTGTCTAAAGCGCTTTGAAAAGAGTGAAAAGCAGATTAGTAATCATTTTGTAACAACCGATATCATTTCTACGCCAAAAAATTATCCCTCATAATAAATTGGAATTCATTGATATTCTCGTAGATAAGAAAAATTAAAATTTCTAAAAGATTCAGGAATATAGGTTGGATGGTTGATGGAGTACTTAGGTTTTGTGTCCTTTAATCTCCAGTCGATATACTGTTGAATGAGTTGCTTCGGCCTGTTATTTGCCTATAGAAAAATAATTTACAAACTTTAAAATTACTTTGCCTCTTTAAAAGAAATAAATTTAAGTACCTTAAGATAAAGAATTACTTTAAAACAAATTACTAGAAAAATCAGAGTATAGAAGAATTGCTATTGGTTGATAATGTTTTTTGTGTCAGGAGAGGAAATTAACTGATCAGTCAATCAGGGAACAGCTTCTCGCACTGGTGAGAAAACAGAGAGGAAAAAAAAATTCCAAGCCTTTTAGGCGTACCTAACTCAAAGCTGACCATCCTATTAATCGAGCGCGTTTCCTCATAAAAGAACAATTATTAATGTATATGAGCTAGGAAAATATGAAAATTTGGAATTTGAAATAAAACGTAGTGGTAATAAAAAAGGGAAATTTAAGTATTAAAATGAATGAAATTTTTTTGAACACAATTTTTTGGTCTCTCATTACAATTATCTAATAAATATTCGTCAATTCTTTGGAGAGCCCTGTTCTCGATGGCTTGAAGAGATGCGAAAATTTTTCTTGGGACTTGAACAATAAAGACTTCAAGGGTAAAAATTTTAATGGAGTTACGAATGTCTTCGTTTCACATTAGCCAACGAGCATTTAATATCTGACGGAGCATCATGTTTTGTGCTCTTTCCAAATAATTGATATTCGTCTTTGCTGCAAGCCTCCAAACTGGCTTGTGTAGGTAAGGATTGGTCTGAGATTCAGAGTGTAGATATGCATTTTATTTTTGGTACTTATTTTTGAATTCCAAAAGGTTATGGAAAAAACTTTAAGTGCGTTTTCTCGAAATTTCTGTTTAATTAGTGTGATATGTTGTTTGAAAGGGAGAGCTTTATCCAACGTCACACCCAAACATTTGGTGTGCTGAGACCTGGGGATTTTAACGTTTTGAATGAAAATCTCTGCGGTTTTCTTTTTCTTTTTATTTTTGTGAGAAAAGGAGATGGCTTCTGTTTTATTTGTATTGAAGGCCATTTTTCAGAGAAAAATAATCTTCCAGTCTCGTAAGATGCCTGTAGAGGGTATGAGCTATGAATTTCAGTTTTTCGTGTTGAGCCAATATTGCTGTGACTTCGACGTACATACAGGGGGAGATGTTACTGGTTCTGGTGATGTCATTGATAAAAATATTAAATAAAATTGGTCCTATCTGATTGTCTTGAAGTATGAAAGCTGTGATATTTTTTTTTTTTTTTTTTTGAGAAAAGTGTTACGCACTCAGACAGAGAATGATATATTTTGAAGATAAGAATGTATTAATTCAATGAAGAGAGGGAGTGTTTCAATTTCACTTAATTTATATATTAAGCCTTCATGCCAAACTCTAACAAAGGCTTTCTAGATCTGAAGAAAATTCCACACCAGTAAATTTCTCCCTATTAAATCCGGATTTCACGTGTCCGACTACACGGAGAAGCTGATGGGTAGTAGAGAGTTTTTCTCTAAAACCATTCTGTTGGGGTATCAGATTGTCGTTACTTTTTAAGTGGTCATTTAATTTGTTTAAAATTATTCTTTCAGCTAACTTGCTGAGTTTTGTTAATAAGGAAATAGAATGATAGGTGTCAGGGAGGGTAGAATCTTTAACTTTTTTAATAATGGGAACGACTGCTGCGATTATCATTGATTGAGGAAAATGTCCAATTTTCAGAATAATACTAATATTAGTGGTGAATATAAAAATAACTTTATCGGGAAAATGTTTTCCCATTTTGTTATAGTAATGGCTTTCCTACCTGGAGTTTTTTTTTATTTGGATCTGTTGAATATATTCTATATATGTGAATGGTTTTTGAAATTTGATCTCGGAATAGTTTACAGTTAGTAATAACTTAGCGATCGGGAAAAGCAATCCGCAATCCCGATGGACATTTTGAAATTCAATAAAATTGGGCTATGATCAGTATTTATTTTCTCGAGAAAGTTGATTTTGCTCGGTCTATGGATAGAGCGAATGAGAGCGAAGTCAATGATGGAGGCTAAGTCATGGCCGAATCGTGTCGGTGTGGGAAAGGCTAATATTCCAAAGTTTTCTTGGTCGGCAAAGCCTTTTAGCCTAATGCCTCTATTACTATTATACTTACCGCTCAAGCTTATGTGGTAGGCATTAAAATCTCCGCACAATATGGAAACGTTGCCTAATTGACTAATCAAATTCAAGTCTTGTATGGCAGAATTAACATTAGTTGAAGGTGGGATGTAAATGGATGCGATCAAAATTGAGTCATTAGTGGCCTCCGGATGAGATTGGATGAACTCTATCATTACGATAGGTCAAGAAATTTGGTATTTTAAAATTATGTGCTGATCTTAGGTGTATCTCTTGTATAAGAAAGTTGTGGGATGAATGCTTATCAACAAAGTCTTGTGTCTCGAGAGTATGAGAGCGCACTCCATTCCCGTTCCAGGAAGAAAGTCTGAGTTCGAAGCAGGGGTAAGACATAATTAATCTGAATAAAATCCAGCAGAAAAGATGTCTGCCTTTTCAAATCTTTCTTGAGTTTGCAACATCCTAAATGTAGTTTCAATTAGATATGAAAATTGATTGAAATTTTTTCCCAGTTCTCTTATAGCTGTAAAAAATGTCGTGAGGTTTTGGTGTGTTATTAATATTTTCTTACGGTGGATGGTTTCTTTGCTTGTGAGTCTGTTCGTGCTCAAATTTTTGAAGTGTTTCAGTTTCTACGAATCTCCTGTTGAATGACTCCATCTGGTATTTATTTTTGGCAGCATCAGCGAAAGAAAGGTTTTATCCAACAGTTTTGTATGAAATGGGTGGGTTTTTTTTAATTGTTCTGTTTTTAGAGACAGATTGGACATTTTTGGGGTTAGGTTTGTGGTGTTGTGGGCAGCCATCCCAGAAAGTGACATGTAAACCTGTACAGTTTATGCAGACTGGATTGTCCATCTTGGTTTTAATTTAACAATCACCAGTCTTAAAATTATCTCAGTATTTGAGGCATCTTGCCTTCATGGAGCAATTTTGATTTGAGTGGTAGAAAAAGTTACAATTGTAACATTGTGTCGCTCCCTGGCGACGTTTGAATGTATCACAGAAGAGAGACATGTACATATAAGTCGTTACACTGAAGATATCTGGAGCTCTCCCTCGGCCTTTCTCACTTCCACAAGAAACATGGGTAGTGGAAATTTTATTTTTCGTTGTGTTAGTTGAACAATCTTCTCGACTTTGAGTCCTTTCTTCTCAAGATCTTGCTTGATATCTTCGAGGTCGGTGTACACACGCAGTCCCTTCAAGACTGTTTTAACCGGACGAGATTCAATCGGTTGGATGACGTAGAATTCTAATTTTTCTGTTTTAAGGTAGGTTGTTATCTATCTGTGTTCATCTTCATTGTTAAGCTGAATTTTGATATATTCACCAGTCAATTTGCATGTGACTTCAGAGTGACATCTTTGGAGCTGTTGTAAGAGCAGGCCTCATCATGAATGGCTAGAATTTTGACTGGTTTGGAGCCGGGAGATCCGCATCATTTGTATTAGGATTTTGGGTATTTAGTTTCTAGAATAAGTTTTTAATTTGAATTATGTTAGGAGAGTTTACTGTTTTAATCTTTCTGAAAGTTTTAGACGGGGAAACAAATCCTTCGTTATCAACGTTTTTTGCAATTTCATTTTCTTTTAAATTTAAAGAAGCGGTTCGGATTACCGACTCCAAAAGTTTTCTCCTGACACTTTTCAACTTTTGGTTTAAATAATGAAGACAAGATTTAAAAGGGAAGTCAACTCACCTTTTAATGTTGTCTGGATTGTCCCCAGTTCTAGAACTTCAGCAACATTTCAGGAACGGCATCGCTGTTTCGATCTTCTTCTTCGATGGCAATTATGGATTTCAGGTAGAGAACCTTTTGGTCGTTGCAGTCGATTTGTTTTGCAATAAACTAATGGTCGGGAAAAATTCGACGGCTTTCACATTGACTAAAGCATCTTCATTTTGGTTGGATGGGACACTCAAGTCGGTTTCCATATTTCACACGTAGCGCTCGCCAGAGGCGGATACTCGAAAGAGCTGCTATCCTTGCAACCACTGATAGTGACGTCCAAGTAGCGAATGTGAAGATTCCTGAAATGAGTTAATAATCCTAAATAAAAAAAAATACTCCCAAAAACAAAAACGGGTAATACACAAGTAAAAAGTTGTTTTGAAAATGAAACCTTTGCTTATACTGCAACATTTTCTTCTTCTTTGAATGAAGATTTTAAACCAGTTGAAATTGAAACTGTAATTTGCTATCAGGTAGAAATGGATAGAATTTTTCCACCAGACTGTCTCAATCTTCTTGGGTTAAATAATTCGGCAAATGTCCAAAATGAGCAAATTAATTCTTTTTCTAAGGGAATTGAAAATAAACTTCCTTTTTGTTCAGCGGTATTTGGTAATGAATTGCTTGATTTGACACATACTGTTAGCAGTTGTTTTCGAGACCAGGTTAAGCACCTAGTAAAGGTATATAGGCCTGCTAAAGAACCTAAAAACGTTAATTTACGTTTAAGTATTGTCTTAAAAGATGAAATTCCTATATCTCAAAATCAGGTCGAATGTCATTCGCAGAACAAAAAATTATGGATAAACAGTTAGATGAGTGGCTATAAAATTGAATAATTCGTGTTCTGTTTACGCTGATCCAACACTTTTACCCAAAAAAAGAGAAAGGACACATCGATTATGCGTAGATTTTAGGAACATAAACAGAAAAGTAGTGAAATATTATTTTTCCATGTCTTAAATAGAGAAGACAATAGATTGTTTGGGGACATAAAAGTCTTCTCTACCTTAGGCTTAAAACATGTTTTTTCCCCGTACCAGTTGAGAAAAAATGGACAAAATATTTAGCATTCACATGTCATATGGGCTTGTATGATTTTTTAAAAGCTTCATTTGGTTTATCTACTAGTCCTAATATTTTCCAAAGATTTATATATAACGTATTTAGAGATTTAATAAAAGATAATATTGTTATAATATATATGGATGGTTTTATTATTCCTTCTAGTAATGACAAACAGGGTTTAGAAAAACTCAAACAAGTTTCAAAAGTTGTCTCAGAATATGGTTTGGAAATTAATTTTATAAAATGCCAATTCTTAAAAAGAAAAGTTGAAAGTTTGGGATATGTAATTGAAGAGGGTGCGATTCGCCCTTCTCCATCTAAAATTAGTGCAGTCTAAATTTCCCCTAAACCTAAGAAGATTAAGCAAATGCAAAGCTTCCAAGGTCTCACAGGTTATTTCAGAAAGTTTGTACCAGGTTATTCAAAAATAGCAAAACCACTGAGTGGCGTGCTTCGAAATGGTGCAGAATTCGAATTTCGGCCAATACAGAAACAGGCATTTGATTTCCTAAAAGAAATTTTGTGTTAAAGTTCTGTACTTCACATTTCTTGATCTACATACGGATGATAGTAGGCATGGTATTGGATACATACGGATGCTAGTAGTCATGGTATTAGATACATACGGATGCTAGTAGTCATTGTTGCTGCAACACTCTGATGATGGACAGTTTCATCCTACACACTGCATGAGTAAATAGACTTTACCGCAACAAGAAAAGTTGTCAAGATATGAGCTTGAAGTTTTCGCATTAGTCGAAACCTTGAAAAAATTCGAAGTTATCTCTTAGGAACAAAACAATGTAGAAAAAAGATCTAAATCCAAAGATAGCTAGGTGGGCCTTACTGCTTGAAGAATTTAAGAATAAAGTTATCCATAGATCCAATCAACAGATGAGACATATAGACGGATTGATCAGGAATGCTGTATGCATGGTTACTCGCTCCCAAATTGAAATAATTAAGAATCTCGCAACCACGCAAGAAGCTGTCGAGCGTCTTCGTTTGCTGAAAACTCAGATCGAGAAGGGACTTAGAGATGAATACTTTATTAAAGAAACGTCTTATATGTGCAAGATGGTGGACGTGAAGTCATCGTTTTGCCAGAAACGATGGAACTAGAAATTATTCGGGGAATCCACAATAATGGACACTTTGAATCACAAAAGACAGAAGATTTGGTAAAAAGAGTCTTTCACATTTCAAACGTTAAAAAGAAAATAGAGAAAATCATCACGAATTGCGTGGAGTGAATTCTTTGTAACAGGAAAAGAGGCAAAGGAGATGGTCCTCTACCATCTACGAACAAACAATGTAAGAGGGGTTTTACTGTTGTAAATGTATTTACCAAATCCGTTTGGTTTTAATCTGTCAAAGCAACATCTGTGACAGAAGAACTACAAAAACTAAAAGTATAACGAGCAGTCTGTGGAAATCCTTCCAGAATCATTTTTGACAAAGTTTCTGCCTTCACTTCTAAAGATTTTGAAGACTACTGTAAAGATGAAGGTATTCAACACATAAAAATACGACAAGTGTGCCAAGAGCAAACGGCCAAATCGAGCGGATACATAGAACTCTCATCCCAGTACTTCCAAAATTCTCATTCAACGATCCTGCGAAGAGGTGCAAGTTTGTGTTAAAGTACACAAAGTACAAACAATCATCAACAGAACCGTCAGCAGATCCGCTAAATTCCCTTCCTTTGAGTTGATGACAGGCATCAAGATTGGATACAAGACTGAAATGAAAATTAAATAAATACTTGATGTCGAACACATAAACTTGATCTTTCAAAAGAAAGAGACTCTTCCAGAAGATGCAAATGGAAACATTCTTAAAGTAGAAGCCGAGTTCAGACGCCAATATAATAAACATCGCTGAACTGCTCCCGTCAAAGAAATAAATGACTTAGTAGCAATTAAAAGAACTCAACTTGGTGGAAATCTCAAGTTCAAACTCGAATTCCTAGGACCATACAGAGTGGTTAAGAAGAGGCCTCATAACCGCTGTGAAATAGAAAAAGTGGGATGGCATGAATGACTTGCAACAACTTCCACTGCAGCTGAGATCATGAAGTCTGGTCAGATTCAGTCTCTACCTGAATTGAGGAGACCTACTAACATTATTTAGCATAACAATGTTCTGTAATGTATTTTGTTCAGATTTTTTAATTTTTTTTTTCTTTTCTTTCCTGTATTTTAGTGTTCGGAGGTCGATTCACATGTCGATTGCCAAGCGCTGTGTTGAATCAGGAGACTTCAACTAATCTTCAGCTCCCGCGAAGGGGATGCTTGGTAAACGTCCATGCTGACCACGAGAAAACGATCAGGATCAAGGATTTTCTTACGCATTGCGAAAAACGACAGTGACTCTCCAACATTGGAAATTCGTTTTATGCTCTACAATCATCGGAAGATAAATCATCCAAACTAAATCTATATCATAATCTGTGTATATAACGTAAATAAACGGGCATTGTTACTTCAAAAGAGAAGAATTGTATAATTTCTAAACCAACACACCCATATATATAAGCTTATAGATAATTCCCAGAAATGTATACCCTGCATGAAGTTCGGCAACTAAACGGCTTAAAGTTTTCGTCTACATACAGCTATGCCCCATAATACCAGTATAAGAGTTGTCTTTAAATGAGATTCCATAAAAAAATATTTAAATGACATCCTAGACAACATCTATGTTGTTATTCGGTATGCCGCGCAATAATAAATACTGTATCCATACTTCTCCGGATATCACCATACATATCAACTTTAGAAATCAAGACATTGTAAGAAACTGTTGCCCTCACTGAAGACTATTCGTCTCTATTCAACTTAGGTTCCAGCTTATTGACGTTATACAGGCATGACTTCATGGTATATTGGTGTCACAACAAGCGACAGAATGGTCAGCACCGGTTTAGATAATTTTTTCTTAGACGACGGTTGCCAATGATTCTGTTGATAATTTGTGTATGAGTAATACATCGGATTATGAGCGATAAATCTGGTATTGCAGCAATCAATATGAAATTATTTTTTCTGAGCACTTGTGTGCCTAGTTTGATTATTTCAGTTCTGGTGCAAAAATCTGCTGTTGTTCACCCAGTTGCATCCGCATTACTTCTTTGATGCTTAGATACTACCATAATGTCCGATATCTTTCTAATTTGCTATTCAAGCCTCATGTAATACGATGGTTTGACCTGTTTCAAACTCTGACACATATTTGAAATGAACATGAATCCATCGTTGAAGCTTTGTTACAATGGACATAAATTTCCTTCATTAAATTCGAAAAAACAATGAAATCGAAAGTATTTCTTATATGCATCTGCTGACTTCTCAGTTTTGATGCAATTGAGCTCCAACTATTCATTCATTAGAAGCTTCGTAGTGTTATCTCCCGTGCTTATAACTCAAATGTAGAGGGAGTTATTTGTAAAGGGGGGAATGTAAGATGTCACACAATCCCCTCATATCAGATGAATCCGAGTCTCCAAGTGGAGCGTACAAATGTAGGTAATCACATGTGGTGTGGGGTGATTGAGTACTAAAAGTAATCTGCACTGATCACCAAGATAACTCTAAAGAAACAGTAATTGAATGAATAAATGAAGTTGTTATTGTTATTAAAAGTGTGTATGATTTCTTATGAAGTTGTGGCCGTGGTAGCCTAGTGGTGATGGTCGCGGACTTCTGGCTGGTCGTTTTCGTCGAGTCCCGGGTTCGTGCCTTGATGATTCTAAAGTACCCGCCGTGTAGCCTGAGCTGATATTTCTACCAAGATAATGCACCATCTCATTTCACATTATCTGTTAAGTGGATTCTAGCCAATTACATCACCCAGTGTTACATCTTCTGGCTTATTTGCTGAGTCCTGAGCCGTGAGACTTCTATCTGTTTCCTAGATAAAAAAAAAATGTATTAAAATTGTTTGATTTGAGTCTATTGAAGTTGTAAAAGACAAACGTAACGCATCCTGCAGGAACTGATAGAAGGACTTCCACCACTGAATCGAACAATAGAAGATTCGCATGGAGCTTTTTAGGGATAGAAGAGTTGTGTATAATGAAGATGATAAGTAAATATGTGTGACATCAAAATAATATATTTTACAACGTCAATCTCGTTATTTAATAGTCACACCTCGTAATACGAAGCATCATTTTATGATGGATAACATCAAATTAATGTAACATAAAGCGCATTAATTAAGTCATCTGTTTCTAAGGGAATCATGCGTGAAAATAAGAATCTTTTCTGATATTCAATACTCATACATTTTATATTTGTATTCTACGGCAAAAGTTCTTTTCGGATGCAAGAAATGAGGTATTAAGAAGGGAAGTTTATATATATATTTATTTATGTAATAAGTGCGTGTAATTTTTAATATAAATTAAAAATCTATTAGATTTTCATCTACTTTGTTTTCTTTAACTCTAGTTTTTGTATTGCTTTCTTTTCTCTTCTAATGTTTGTCTTTTAATGAATATGAATTTGCTTTTGCATGAAGAAAGAATCCTTGATATTTTAAATGACTTTAACGTAAATCTTTTAAAAATGTTAAGAAGTATTTTTGTGTTCACTTTTTTTTGGACATTGATCAAAACTCTTTAGTGCTGTTTGTTTTATTTTACACATTTCAAATATTGCCTTACACATTTCATATATACCTTTTAATAACATAAATATTACCTTGTTAAATCGTAACAAACCAATATATGTTTTATACATGAGAACTTTTATCTATATTTGGTTTCATTCATGAAATTTAACGCAGTTTAATTTAATTTGTAACGTTTGTAATTTATAGGTACATGGAACTCATCCAAGAAAACTGATATATTCAAATTTATTTTAAAAGAAATGGAACAAGATACACAAATGATGATCCAACAGAGTAAAAAAGTATTTACTTTATTTTGATCTTTACAAAATTTCTGATTTTGATAGATTTCTATTTTCATATACATCGTTTCATAAAACTTATGTAGTAAAAACTTCTCAAAATTAAATTAGTAAAATACTTGCAGAAATATTACTGGTGTATGCACCTTTTAATTTCAAATCAAACTTAGAAAATTAAAAGATGATCTTAATTTAAGTATACGTCAAAAAATCATGAGACTTTTGCAATGATCCAATCTTGTAAAAAGCTATATTACTGTTTCGGAAAACTTATGACGTATTTCCTTCAACATCTAACTCTATAACCATCTTTAATTCTATTTAAATAGTCAATTAGCTATAATTTCCAATGTAAGATACAGAAAAACAGTCCACTCAGTTAGTCCCAGATTACATTCTCCATTTGGCATTGTGCGGAAGTTAGGATGGAATTTTCTAGCTTAGGTGTCATCCTCGTCAATAGACCATGTTTTATACATACGAGGACCGTCACCAATTATTCACGAGCCATATCTAGTGTGACGTTAATAAAAACAATCAAATCCTAGTTTACGTTCAAATAATAACACCCTAGCTTACCAAATCACTCATTCCAATTCAATCACTTTTCGATTTTTGTAGATCCAACTCATTTTATTCTGATGAGGAGTCACCACCATTGAATTGTAATGAGCAACAATTGATTATGATGACTCACTTCGAATATAAAATCGTACAGTTTGTCGTCATTAGCTACATCTCTACTCTCTTCTTTTAATGCTTCACCTAATCACGTTTCATTTGGTTGACAAGGAACTATAACTGTATTCAATTTAAATTATAAATCTCCCCGAGGTTAGTGAAGAGAAAACCATGAATAGTCCAACGTCACAAACTAAAATATGACAGTATTTGATTAACTGATAAACTTAATTTATATAGTTACCTAACATCGAAAATGATAGTTGGATGTTTCAGATACTGTTTCTGCATCTCATCTCGCTGATTATGTTACATTACAAAAAGCGTTGATTTTAATTTTTATAAAATTTTGCTTAAAAATTTTTGATCAATGAATGATTAAGATTGGATACCCTAAGTTAAGTTTCAATTTAAATCTTATCAAAAGAGAGTGGTTTTTTATTCTTAAATTTTTTAAAAGATATTTGTTTTCCCATAATTTTGAGTCCCGAAGTTTGAAATTTATTGTATTTATCCTCTGAAGTTCTGAAAAATCTTTGTTTACATTCAAGATTCGAGATTTATTTGTGCTTTTCTCAGGTGGCGATGACTGATTTAATTATTTATCCATTGACCCATGCAATTTTTGTAACAGAAAAATACTGTACAAAAATAGTTTTATCTTTAATCTGAAATTTCGCATTTGCTTAAAAAAAATGTGCTATTAATGTATTGAGAACAAACCAATTGATGAGAGCATCCAAGTAAAACTAAAAAAAAAAGATAAAAGAAAAAATTGAAACAAATTAAATATGATTATTGATTATAATTGAAAAAAAATTAAATGTTGATGTTTTATCAATCAATGTTAAATTAATATTTTGTAATATCATCTGCATTCAATTACAGAAATGTATGTCTTATTACAATTAATTTAAAAATATTTCTTATGGAAAAATTAAATGGAACTGAGCATAATAACTATGTGTCATGTCTTTGGTTGAAAGCGTGGAGAAAACGAAAAATCATAGTCATTAGATAACGACCGTTGTATCACCGCTGACAGCTGCGCTTATGCTCATTAAATTTATTAAAGTTCTATGTTCTCATTGGACAAGGAGTGACCAGCTCAGTTATCGTCGTTTGACCAATCAAATTACGAGATCCGTCGCCATTTTTTTGATATTTTTTAATAATTTTTGATATTGATATTAGTTGAATATTTATTAATGTCACACACATAGAAATATCCTCAGGATACTTCTAATATAATAATTATGGGTCTATTCTAACTGTGCATAATAATTATGGGCCTTGTCTTCGGTTGAAAGGGTGGAGAAAATGAGTAATCACTGTCACGAGTTGACAGCCGGTGTCTCAGCGGTGACAGAGGTGCTGATACTCATTAAATCTATTAAAGCCCTATGGACATGGAGTGGACAGCTCGTGTCGTCGTTGACCATTCAAATTACGAGATACGTCGAAAATGATTCTCAGGTTACTTCTATGTGCGTGACATTAATAAATATTCAATTTTTTCGGTAGAAGAAATAAAAACCTACTTTTTGCTATTATTCCTAAGTATTAATATTTACAGTTTTCAAATGCATAGAACATCTGAGAATATTCACACTTTATTTGTTAAAAAAAATTACATCATTTCTTAATTACATTATGTGTATTCACCTTGAATTTTAAAAATATTTTTCTTAAGTGATTAAAAATTTACTGAAAAAAATTGAATCCTAGTTTACAATTTAGGTGTTTAACCTTCAAAAATAATTATTTATTTCAGTATATTTCTCTTAATTGATATTTTTTTTAATTTATAACTATTCTGTATTATAAAGTGATCTTATAACAAAATATGATATATTTCCATATTATTGTTATGTAGAATATAAAATTTTAAATATTTTCTAGCTTGGAAAACCTCGAATGCAAAGTGTTTATATTCTGAATTTCAAAAATTTATCATTTCTTACTGCTACTCACAGGAAAAGTATGTATATAATTACTATAAAATTTTAGAAAACTCTTTTGTTATGGTTTAGCTTATATTTCTATTAGATCTTCAAAAGAATTTCTTAAAGTATGATTCCACAATCAAACAAGTTAAAATGCGTTCCATATTTCGATGTAATATTTTATTTTTTAGACCTTATATTTATTATTTAATAAAATAGTTTATTCAACTTTTCATTCCGTATTGGAATGAATAATCTGGTAGTGAATTTCGTATTCGAACAAAAAAAGGATATAGTAATATTTAATATACATATCTAATGAATCTATCTTTTCAAAGAAGAATGTAAATCTTAGACGAAAAATATTTTAAAAGGTTTGATAAATATTTATGATCATTTTAAAAGGACAAAAAATGAAATGATTTATAAATATGGATACATAAAATATTCCGGTAGATAGTCAAAACTGTTTATTTTTAAATTTGAGTTTTAACAACCTAATACCACTTCCAAGTTTTTAAAACAGTATTTAAAGTGGTCATGAACTCGAAATCGCAGTCTGCATTATTTTCGTCGAGTCGTGAGTTGGAAAATTATTGGTACTTAATATTCACTGTGTATTGGATTAGATACATGTTAATTATGGTTAAGGTTATAACCCTCCCTTTGCCACGGTGTGGAAGATTCGAGAGTAAGGTGCCAGCTCTGTTGTCGTCTTTGTCATTAGACTGAGGCTCAAAATTACGAGGTCCATCGCCAATATTCTCCGTGTTGCTTCTCAGTGTCATGTGGATAATCAATCACAACCAAATACCACACGTGTATAAGAATTGGATACTAATTTTAGTTTATGCAATTTCACACAATTTTTAATTCATAGTACGGTTTTAAAGCATTTTTATTCGTTTTTGTAAAATTAAGGTTGTACATTTACCCTTTCTAAATAATAATATATTTGAATTCATGTTTTACGAAACAAAGATTTAGTACAAATATAGGTTTTAACATATTAACATATTACCATTTTTGCATTCTTATAATTATTATAAATATATTAATTAAAGTAATTTTCACAAAAAATATTACATATTAATGTAGGTTACATACTGTTATACGACATATACTATTTTCCGTCCTCCCTCCTTCATTTAGAGCAGATCTCAAAACTACAATTTTTATTCTTATAAATTAAATGTCACTTAAAGGAATATTTTAATTTGCTTCAGACACAGTTCGGAGCTATAAATTAATTTAAAAAGGTGAGAAACATAATTACTATTTAAAGTGTTGAATAAGAAACGGTTGCTCGAATACACAAGCAAAAACATAAACTTTTAAAGTATGCCTAATTAATCTTCGAACAAAATGGATTTCATATTTTAATGAATTTTAATATTTTGTGGACACATTTGATACGATATGTACTCTAATTTGAAACATTTCCGATGTGAAATCTTCTGCACTTAAAAGCTTTCATTTATCCTCGGGTTAGAATGGAATTTTTCGAATATTTACCTAACAAATTTAATCATTACACGGGAATTCATCTAATTTTCAAAACCAAGTTTTAGGATGTCATGCTGTGGCCGCGGTAACCTATGGTCGAATACATGGTCGGAGTTAATGTTGTCAATTCGTCGGTTTGAGCCCTTACGAGTATGCTACTACAAACCAACCATGTAGCGGCGTTCATGCCCTAAAAACCTGGTCGTGGTTTCCAAATGGTGTGATGAGGAAGTTTGGAGAGTGAAGTACTAGCTCAGGTATCATATTCGTTACTTTACCTCGGTCAAAAATTATGAAGTTCGTCTCTAACTGTCCACAAGTTGCTTCTAATGTGACGTTAATAAAAAATCACATCATTCATATGTCTGGATGCATGGGGTTTCTCCAATTTTTTAACCATATTTAAGTAAACCATGTAACTAAAATGTCGTGTTTTCAAAGATTACATTAACTTAATTTCTCTATATTATCAGTGGTCTCTTTCATTTTTAGGTATAGAGTTCACGCTATTCTGCATAAAAATATATCAAGATAATTTTCCTGAGAGACTCAAGTGCTGTTTCATTATAAATGGTAATGTATACTGTATATCAAAAGAGAAAAAACTTAATTTCGCTTCCGTAATCACAAAATTCGCTTTTGATTTGATCATATAATGTAATTAAAAAGAAATGGAATGTTCATACCAAAAGCTGTAATTTGTTTTTCTGATTTATGCAATACATGAACCTAAAATAGGATTTCAGCGTGGAAATACATATTCGTATCAATTCAAAAATGTTTTGAAAATAAAAAAAAATATGTTAGATTTATCATTTGTTTCAAGAAGAAAATTTACTTACTTGCAGTCCCAACAAATGTAGATTTTCAAAATTAAAATTGTAAATGTAAATTATGTAATAATTCATTAACAATTATCAAACACTTTAAAAATAAATACTGTTCAAAATATGACAATTATTTACTAAACGATGAAACAAATTGTAATTTTAGTGCTTAATAAAGCGTATTTACAATAAGTATAACTTAGTGAGAATAAAATTATTACTACATTTAAAAATTTGAAAAGTTTTTCCTTGTATTTCATGAATCTCATAATATTTCATTTTATTATATTACCTAAAGTGATATTTAATAACAACTAAACACATCATAATATAAATCATTCTTGTAGATAAACTACGAGAAAATGAAATTCGATCGCCAAATTTATCCACATTTACTCGTACTTTTGAAATTTAATTTAGAAACAAATTTTAATTTAATTTCCCTTTCATTTGAAATTTGAATTTCCTTTTTACAGCCTCCCATTGCATATTTCTAGAAAGATTTCAATGTTCTTTCTGGTTTTTTAAATTGTGTTAACATTCTCTGATGTATCCGAGAGTGATTAAGGAGGTTTTCACAATTGCATTTCTTGAAAGGAATGTGTTATTTCCAAAAATGAAATAACTTTTCAGGAATTTCAGTTAAACAGTAATATAGATTCAAAACATCTACAATAAAAAATGAAAAAAATAACCCTCTGACTGATGGGAAAAAGTTGAAAAATTTTTTGTCTGAAAGGAGATCTTTGTGATACGCCAAAAAAAGAAGTAAGATTTTTTAGCATGTGCACAAACTCGGTCGGAGGGGAGTTAGTGATGTGGAGAGTTTATTTTAAGGTTGTCGTTTATAATGGCTAAAATCTACAAGAAAATCAAGGGTTGTTCTATTTGAAAAATTTTCCTCAACAAATATTTCCGTCAAAAAGCCAGCGTCACATGCATCAAAAATGACGATAAGCCATCTAAAAGTTTTTTGCTTATTATATTGAATATTCTACATTTTACACACTTATTTCACAGTAGTGAGAATTCAAAAAATACAGATCTCCATTGCCGGGCATTCTGCGTTAATTTTAACATTTCTGGAACACTCTTGCTCTAAATGGAGGAAGTCTGGGAGACTAGGGACTTAACATTAAGAAAAAGATAGATTTTTAGACTGTTTTACATTTAACCTTTAATTATCTACATCTTCCAAGCAGTTCGTTTTCTATAACCAACTGCTTAGAAGATTTAACGTCAATGTTTTACATCCAAACAATCCTCCTTTTGAGTACAAATCTCGACAGGGACTCTTTACAATACATCTAAGCAGAATTGTACTGACATATAGATGCTTGTCACGCAGTTAAATCTGAACTTGTAGAGAATTTGTATGTAATTGTTAAAAAATTGAAGATTTTTCTTTCTTAAGATGTATTGTTCCTATTCACATTTGTAAAATCTTTTTGAATTATACTAGTACAATCATGAATAGGAAATACTTTTTATTTAACATATGGTTTTAATATCATTACATATTGTAAACAAAATAGTTTATGATTATTGACAAAAATAGTATTCGCATAATGATTTATGAAACAATTTTTGTGGTAAATTAATGATGTAAAAGATAAATTTTTTATGTTGAAAATATTATTCAAGTACTTTTTTTTATGAATTTCAGTGTCCGCTTATTTTTATTTGGCATTTTCTATCATGAAAACGGCAATAGCAGCTTCAATACTTGAAAAATTTAAAATCTATGCCTCAGGTATGCTATTAATCATTATAATTACTTTTTTAGTTGAGTTATATCAATCGTACCATTTTACTTTATTTTACAAAAATGGTTTGATTCTAAATTGCTTATAACAAATGTTATTAATTTGATTTTAAACTGAAAACTATCAGCTTAAGAATAGATAAATATTAATTTTGCAATTGTTCCTTCGTGGAACACCAGGCGTAAATAATGAAGGACCTATGTTTCCGACTATTTTTATAAGAAACTTAGCGTAACGATCAAATAATTAATCTTTTATCGATCTGATTTGAATGAGTTATACGCTAAAGTGATTTTTAGCCTTGACGTATACTTTGCTTTCCCACATGCGTTGTTACAGACAGTTATATAACATCTGCGGAGCATTACACACTACTGGTGAAGGATGCGCACATGCGCCAACATCGCACCTTGGCTTACCATGTTCCCATAAAAGAATTTGACCGTCTACGTATCGTAACGAATTGTAATAATTTTTAAAAAAAAAAACATAAAGTAATACAAGTATTAATAAAAATTAATAAAATACTAACATAATCATAACATACAACTGTATAACATGTCAACTAAACAAAAAAAAAATATTTAGTTGAGAAGTGGTTAAGATTCGGATGAAACAATGGAATATACAAACATAAAAAGACTAATAATTTAAATTGACACATATTACAGGAAATATAATTACTCTAAAAGTGATAATATTGTAAATATAACCATACATATTTAATTTTCAATATGTAATATAATCAGTATGTTAATGTATACTTTTTATAAGTACCTTTAATAGTTTCGATATCTGCAAATCTGATCTTCATTAATATATCCAGTATAAATTACTACGACACGTGCCAGTACCCATTTCCAGGAAAGGAAAATGCTTTCCTCTAATTAAAACCCTGTGTCTCCTATTTTAAAATTTTCTTTAACTAACAATTTCCCTACTGTTACAAGCTATTCAAATATGAAAAGCTCCATCTTTTCCAGACCGCTTAAACAGCGTTATCCTTTCATAAAACATCAGAAATATTCAATCATTTCTCTTACTTGATTCACAATGTAAGAAAAATTATCTGACTATAACTGGGTTTGGTTTTCTGATTAAAAGGTGTGCCAATGTCAAAACTTCGAAATCAACCACGTCACCTGAAAATGGTGCAAGATGTCGAAAGCCCACAATTGATTCAATTTCATTTATTAATGATACCTCTTTATAACCAAAATTTGAAATTCATACAACACATTCGAAACCATAGTTCATTGACGTTATATTAGGCTCCCGAAGAAATTCGCAGTTTGAAATTCTAGAGGAAATAAACAAGCATTAAATGGTTTATTTCACGAAAAAGCCAAATAGAGACTCTTTTCGATCTCTTATCAATACCAAAGATTTCACCTCTCTAAGTTTCTACTATATTACTAGTAAACATATTACCCTAAAATATTTATGTTATATTTGCACCTTCTTGATATAAATATTTTCAATGCAGTTAGTAGAGCTTGAAAAGTCTAATAGCAGGTTATCTCTGAGTGAATTATCTTCATTCCATAAGGCAAATAAATATATAAATAAAATCTGTAATCTAAATACCTTTCCTCTGATAATATTTTTTGATGAAAATAATGTTCTCTGATCAATATTCGTTGGGTTAAAGACTTTATCAAAAGTAATCCTTTCTATTTGTAAATTGCCCAATTTTTGAAAGCATATTTCTGGATTATCTTTAAAATATTTTACACAGTTTGCATGTATGCGAGTAATTCACCCTTGAATTGGCCAATATTTAAGTTTAACCTGATAAAGAAAGAGCTGGATTCTAAGATGAAAATATTTTTAATTATAGTGTTTGACAATAATTTCAATAAACTTACGTTTTATGCGATGTAATACTGGATGTTTACCAGATTATGGAAGGTGGGAATTTTGAAGTCATCCAAACACTTATATGATGCCTTTACCATCCAAATATAGGGACAAATTTCCTATTTTTCTCTTATTACAAATCTCATCGCTATTTCTTATAGCTTTCATTTCTTAACAAAATGGCCTTTTTTGCTATTTAAATGCTTACCTGCTTCCGATAACTCTTCTGATGTAAGTGTCTCTTTATTCTTTCTTGCTTGATTTCTACAATTGAACTGAGGTCTGAAAATATAATTTAATATATATTACTTAATGTAAGAAGATAATAAAAAAATGTTTGGTTTAAATTGAAAGCCAATATAGCATTTTCTCTTTACTTGTTCGATTTTAATTCAGGTACATACTCTTCTTCATTAAGTTCTGAGCTTTAAAAAAAGTTCCTGTGAGATCTACATATTGAAAGTATAACTATAATCATTCCATCATTTATCGTTATACAAAAGGGAGTAATAATTTTGTAATCTGGACAAGAGATTTGAGAAATTATCCTTTCTGGGCAATGAAACAAAAAATGGGGATTCGTAAACCTGATGATCTCTTATATACTGTTAGTCACGAATAATTTTTTCCCACTCTTTTTTAAGATCTTTTAATTCAGAATTAAGAAAATTTTGGAATCTGTCTAATAGTACAATTTGCAATAGGTTTCTGGCTAGTGAGCTTTGGCACTTTTGAACTTAAACGAGCTGTAATTATAGCTCAAGTCGAAACAACGAAACCACTTTCTGTGGTCCCACTCTTGTTTTTAAAGTGATGAAAATTAAAAGCTCTTTGTTGTGGTTTTTTTTTTCGCTTTCTCATATTACTCCTCGTAATTGAGTTTAAAAACAACTCAAAATGTATAGATTTCAATAATGCTTCACTTATCACATCATTAGTAGAATCAAGAACTAATCTCTGAATTCTAAGTTTTTCTAACAGGGTAGTTTTTATTCCAGATCAATCCCTTTTCCAAGATATTTGGGAATAAATTTTCCTTCTAGATGATGTTTTTCCATCATAGTTTCTATATGAGCCGTTTCTTTCTTATAGAGAAGGAGAAAGCAATTCAAAACAATTCAAATACTTTCTCGATAGTTTATAACAAAAAATAAAAACTACTAATTATTATTAGACTCGAATGTCTTCATTTCTGAATGAATTTACGTATGTTTAAACTCTTTAATCTGAAATTCTAATTACATCACAAATTCCAGAGGTAAAATATTTTTCTGATAATTTCTCTTTCGAAAAATGAGAGGAAGTAATATTTTACAAAAATGAATATCAGAAGTAGTCAATACTTCTAGCCCTATATTTATATTTGTTTGATTAAGATTTTTCTTAATTATGTCAGTGATGTTTCTCCTAAAATGAAAGATAATATCAAGTACTTGGAAAGGAATAAAGAGCTTTTTATTTGCGAAACAATTGGAATAAAATACTATGAAAAATATTACCCAAAACTAATAATCTTAATTTAGGTGTGTTCTTCAGTTTAAGATAAGTCAACTGTTTGGCCGCTTGGCACATATCACAAAACATCAAGAAATGATTCTTGGGGATTTAGTTAGTTGTCTGCATCCTTTTTTATTCCGTAGTTTTGCTCTTATGAGGAAATTTTAGAAAACTAAATTTAACTTATCCATACAATCCTACATCTCCAACCTGAAACGCACATTTGGCCTTCGTTTATGTAATCACGTTTTAGAAAGCTTCTGTTCTGTATGAAGAATTGACTTTGGAAATACGGTATTTGTATGTAATCTCTAGTTTTTTGTTAACTGTTTCATTGATTAGAAAAAAATACATTTATATGACTGGAGGACATACATCTACTTATTCGTTGCTGTTGAACTTAAAACTATATAACGTTATTTAGATTCTTCTATAGTCAGTTGTAGTGCTAAAGGAAATCCGTACTTAGCCAAATAGAACTTGGTGTAGTTACAGAGGAACATTTAAAACCTACTTATAACTATAATGAGTGCAGATTTAAAACATTTTAACTGCAAAACCCGGTTACTTCACGAATCATTGGTGACTTGTCATTTTTTTCCTTAACTTCTAAAACAAAGTTTGATGGATTCCGCTTAACTCGATTTATAGATTAGGCAAATTTCCATATCTGTAATTTCCATAAGCAGAGAACATTAAAAATGGAAAGGGAAGCCAAAATAAAAGGGTTGAAATGAAAACAAAATATGGCAACATGTAAGAAAAAATTAAGAAACATATTGTTGTTATTTTTATTAAAACAAAGTCAGAAAAATGAAAAAAAAAACATTAACATGAAAGGAGTTTATTTAAATTTTTGTTAATATCAAATACTTCTTTCTCTTAAATTAATTCATAGGGAAATTGAAAGGTTCGAGAAATTTGCATTAGCATCAAAATGTCTAAATTTTACTCCAAATTTATTAACAAAATAGTAAAATATTTAGAGCTCAATATTTATCATATGATGGGAAGCATATTTTATCTTTATATTATTGTACATTTTAAAATACTTATAATAAAAATTGTTTCAACGCTTGCTACATTATATTATCCCTGAGGGTTGAGATCAATATTAATTTTAGGCAATAATACAAACGGCCAATTTTAAATGTGTCCATTCACACGAATTTTGATAATTCAGACGTTTAAAGGGAATGTGAGATATTTATTTACAATAATATCGTATTAAGAAAAATGTTGTAAATTTTACTGTAATTTAGTTTTAAATTTACAAGCATTATTCCCGTGAGAAATGATTCAGATGGAATAGAGTTTTTTTGCTGCGTTTAGTGTTGAATATGTAGTTTTGCTATGTGGTAAGAATTGCATAATAGTGATACTTATCAATTAATCATACAATATACAAACATGGACAAATATATTTGATATTTCAGATTGCATTCCACTTATTGATATTATTAATTTGTTATATTTGTATCAGATGGGTGGAAGGAGCCTCTTCTAGAATTAATCGATGCTGATGAACTACCTGCCTTTCTTGGAGGAAACAAAACTGATCCAGATGGTGACCCGCTATGTAAAACGTTCGTAAGTATAAGTCTCTCATGTTTACTATGTAGCTTAACATTAAAATGATAAAGTTTAATATCAAAATATATTTCCACTACAAAAACATAAGAAAGGAATTTCGGTTCTTTTCGTACCATTCAAAATATATTTCACACTAAATATAATCTTAAAAAAATAATTATAAGCTAGGCAATATAAATTTGTGATTACATTTAATTGTTTGTGATATATGAAATGCCAAAAAAGTACCAATTTAGTAAAATAAAACAGTATCAAACACAGAAATTGGAGTTAATGTTGTTTAAATCATTGTCCCTTGTGTATTAAAAAAAGTCACAGTAAAATTAGAATGTAATATATTCTATTTTTAACAAGAACAGCCTGCATTATATTCTTACAGTTTCTTTAAATTAATGGCAATGATGTATTGGGATTTCTCCACACCTTCAACATTAGAACAATAGAGATAGTGTAGCGATGTAATATGTTTCTGACAGCAAAGCTATTTTGAGACGTGATTATTATTAAAAATTCTATGTTAACATATAGTAATTTCATAGATTTTTTTTATATTTGGGGAGTGGTTTAATTACATTAGAGATTTTGTTCAATATAGTATAACAATCATATAGAATCATGTTTTGCCTAGAAAGATCGAAGCAATGAAAAAGACCGCCATAGAGATTTGAGACATCTGCTATTGATACATCCATTTTCTTTTAATTCAGGTTTCCTTCTTTTATTCTGTTCGTGTTTGTGCTTGTTTGCAGAGATATTGTAGGTCAATGTCAACCAGTAACATTGTATCAAGCATTGACCAATCGCGTACGTCAAGCACGAATCAAGAACATGTCTGACAGCTATTTTTTTCAATACATAACTCGAAAGGGCTCGGTATTGATAAATGTTTAGATTTTTTCCGTCAGCTAATTAATATTGCAATGATAATGATAAAAAAATAGAGATATTTAAATCTTAAAAATCCACCTGAAAGTGAAATTGGCCGAAGAACCAAAAGAATAAAAGGATGATCAAAACCCATGCAACATTTTGTTGGGTCGTTAGATAATCTTTTCGATCCACATTGAATTCATACAAATGCTACTATGTCTTAGAGATGTGTTTCACAAAAGGTTTTAAAAGAAAAAAAGACTGTTAAATATTGTTGAAAATGACACACCATCTTAATATTTGCTGCTTTCCAATAAATAGTGAAGCATATTCAAAATTTTAAGATTGGAGAGGCAGACCACCAATAAAAATTGGATTCATTGCCTTCGAAGAATTGGATGTTTTTATTGCACTGGTTTATGCAAAAGGAGTTATGTACTTTTCTAGACTTGAATGACTTATGGTCAAGACAGTTCTGTCCTTCAAAATTCAGAGAAACAATCGCGCAAACATTTCAAAGAAATTCTACAGTTCATGTAATTCGATGAGGAATAGACTCATTTGACCTGGCTGTAAAGGAATAAATTTCCTTATTCTGTGTTATGATCAGTTTTATTAAAAAGAAATATCAAGCATATTGCATAATGAGTGAAATTATAACAATGAAGAACTGATGACGCCATGTAATACACGTCGCAAATTCATACAGAACGTGACAAATACACGTGATAATAATGTAGTATTAAATTAAATTTTACAGTGGATGTTGAAACAAAGTATTTCTTAATGATTTTATATATCTAGTAAAAGAAGGGGAGAGAGGATTAGAAGTCTATAGCAGTGGGGGGGGATGAAGTTAAGGAACTGATGGGTCCGTTTCTTTATAAGGGAAGAAATGTCACTGCAGGTATTGAGTTTACATCTTAAATACTTCTATTGTTGGTACAATAAACATAAATCCAAAAAAAGCTGCCAGTGATATGTGAAGATAATTCTCTAAAACAATTCTTAATAAAAGTTATAGTGAATGGCCAAGAAACTGTTGTTGTTTACTAATGTAAACAAAAAAAAATGCTTTCATCTTGAGCACTAAGCTTTGAAGTGTTAATATAGCTGATAATCAAGAAATTCTCCGAAAAACGGTAAATTCTTATATTTAAACTATTGCGATTTAACAATGCCATATGGACGACTTGAAGTAATCTTTTTTCTTAATTTTTTACATTATTCTAGATATTGCAACAATAAATTTCTGGATTTCATTTGGAGCATGTACTACTTTGAAAATTTCTCAAAAGTCTTTCTCTTTTTAACTTCATAATAATGGAGATTGTTACTTTGTTTGTCAAAGATACGACATGTATGCCATCATAGCTCTTATAACAGGTCAATTGAAAAATCCCCGGCCTACCATAGTAAAACACATCTTTTTTTGGCAAAATTAGTTTTTTTTATTCAACATAATTCCCTTTAAGGGTGATACACTGATTATAGCGACCCTCCAACTTTTCGATACCATTTTTGCAATACGAATTGCCCTTTGCTTCCAAATAGGCCTCAGTTTCGGCGATCCCCTCTTCATTTGACGAAAATTTCTTCCCAGTGAGCATTCCTTTGAGATCTGAGAACAGGAAATAGTCGCTGGGGGCCAGATTTGGAAAATACAGTGGATGAGGAAGCAATTCGAAGCCCAATTCATGGATTTTTGCCATCCTTTTCACTTTGTGACACGGTGCATTATCTTGGTGAAGCAGCACTTTCTTTTTCTTCAAATGCGGCCGTTTTTTGGCGATTTCGTCCTTCAAACGGTCCAATATCGCTATTTAATAATCGCTGTTGATGGTTCTTCCTTTGTCAAGGTAGTCAATGAAAATTATTCCATGCGCATCCCAAAATACAGACGCCATAACCTTGCCAGCCGACTGTTGCGTTTTCCCACGCTTTGGAGCGGGTTCATCGTGTGCAGTCCACTCGGATGACTGTCGATTGGACTTCGGAGTGAAATGATAGAGCCATGTTTTATCTATTGTCACATATCGACGCAAAAACTCGGGTTTATTACGCTTGATCATCTTCAAAACTGCTCCGAATCATCAACTCGTCGTTGTTTTGGGTCAAAGGTGAGCTCTCGCGGCACCCATTTTGCACAGAGCTTTCTCATATCCAAATATTCGTGAATTATATGATGTACACGTTCAGATGATATCTTTAGAGAGTCTGCTATTTCATTCAATTTCAATTTACGGTCATTCAAAATCATTTTTTGAATTTTTTAATGTTTTCATCGGTAACAACCTCTTTTGGGCGTCCACCGTATTCGGTGCTCATTTCACCACGTCTAAACTTAGCATACCAATCCTTGATGGTTGATGTTTCTGGGGCAGTGTCCGGAAACTCGGCATCAAGCCAAGATTTTGCTTCAATTGTATTTTTTCCTTCAAAAAGCAATATTTTATCAACACGCGAAATTCCTTTTTATCCATTTTTTTCACAATAACAAAAGTTTCTTCACTCAAAATGTAATAATTCACAAACTAATGATCCGACAGCTGTCAAATTTATACAAGCATCTTTGGAGGGTTAGGGCTAACTAAAACACATATGGATTTAATTATAGTAGCGTCTTCTAAGTGTCAGGCCGGAGACTTTTCAAATGACCTGTTAAAAATACGGGTAACAATCATCGTTAATATTTCTGTGGTCAAAACAAAATTGAATAAACGTGTTCTTCATGTGTTGAACCCATTTGTGGGATATGTCACAAGGACAGTGCATTAAACACATTTAAAACTAATCGTAAAGTGATGAAAACAATGAGGACAAAAGCTCAATAAATTCAAATTTTCCAGTTTCTTCTTTGATGACTCAAGTATTTTATTTTATGGATATATACGTATATTATGCTTATTTATACGTATGTAAAACGATTTAAAAAAATATCGTTTCATTAATCTTACAGTATTTGCAAATATTAATTAATTTTGAATTCATCCGTTTTTATAGATTCAGCACGGACAGAAAATTCCGAAAAGCTATTATTTCTGCAACACCGAAAAAAAATTGTCTACGGCTGCTGATGCTGAGAAAATAACAGTAACTAGATTATCGAAAGAAGAAATCAGTTTCGAGGTCACAGAAGCAGACTCATACCTTGAATGGGAATTTGAGACAAAGGATAGAGATATTGGTTTTTTTTTAAATTTCAGAAGAAATGATTTCGAAGAACCTGTTGCACTTGTTCCAAAGCAAAGGATTGACACTTGTTATGAGCCGGAAAAGGGACTATTCAAATGTGATGAAATAGGCATCTGTAAGTATAAATTCCACAATTTAACGAGAGAATGTAAGCATTTTCTTTCATATATTTTTTTTCTTAAAGCAGTTTTCATACTATTTAAATTTGTTTATTTATTTCGTGCATAATACTAGCATATTTATTCCTTAAAATCTAAGAAATAAATTTAATATTAATTCAGGATTTCAGTTCAAATTTTGAGAGGTAAAAACTTAAGTGCGATAGGTAACTGTATCCCTTGCTTGGACAAAGCAAATTACTCTCAGGTTAAAAAATATGAATAAAATACTTTTTAATTAATTTCAAACAATTTAGTTAAGATTATCTGCTCGTGCATGTTATTTTGTCAATGAGTAAAATTATTACAGGGTGGAGACACAGGGATTCTCCATTAGGCTTACACTATATTGATAAATTTCCCGGACAAACCTCGTAAATTTGGATTCTGATAGTTACGTTGACTCCCAGACAAATGTAAAACATATTGGACGTGTCTTAACGTACAACGGGAGGAAAACGTTTGCTGAATTTATTTGAATGTAAAACGTAATTGCTTGCCACCATTGTAGAATGCTTGTTCGTGAAAGTTTCTTGGTCGAAAAAATTTGTAAGAATTCCAATATACTTCTGGCTGCACCATCAACACAATGATGATTCGTCTTAAACATCTAAATCATAGGTTCTATAATAAAAGTTTTGATTAGAAACCGAACTTTGCCACTACCAAGTATAAATTACGATGGTGTAAAAGACGATAATACTGGAGCCTCGAGCTACGGTGTCACGAATCTAGAGGCGACTACGAAGCGATGAATCAAGTTGTGCTAACTGGCAAACCAACTGACAAAATCTGGGTGTAGATATTACCAGATGAACAGTTTAATTGATCGTGTTGTGCCACGTATTAAATATTGTGTGGGGTGTGTAATACTTTAATGCTGTTTTTCATGGTTCCCCTAAAGCCTAATTGGACATAATTTGAACAATTTCGCGCTGCCTACATTGTGATAACAGCTTGGATCAAGAATGTGTGATCAGGCGTCTGACCAGACTGAAAGTGTTATTCAAAAATGGTTTATTTTCATGGATTTTAAGGTATTCTTCTGGTTTGCTCCATGTCCAGACCTGAATCCCATAAAACACCCGTGGGATTTAATAAGACATCAACACAATCTAGAATAAAGCACCTTTTTCTCAAATAGGTTATAGAACTTACCACAGTTCTTCTACAAAATGTGCTTCGGCTGAAAATATATCGAAATTAGTGGAAAGTCTTCATAGAATTGCAGCTGTCATTGCATCTAAAGGTGGCCCAACCTCATACTAATTTTGAAAATATCTGGGTGTGAAGCAAAATATACAATTATGCAAACACTTTCGATGATATAGGGTTTTTCCTTTTATTTCGTATACAGTAATTGTTCCTTAGAAAATAAGCTATAAAATACATATATTTGAGAGAGAGATTCGGTGATTGCCATGAATTAAGTTCATTAATTTATTACAAAAGAAAAATTGAAAGATATGCAACGGAAGTATTTAAATTCATATATAAAAGTTACAAAATTATCGTTTACAGTTACGGAAATACTTCTCATTTGTAATAATTATTACATCATCTTTCAATCAGTTTTTGATTAAAGTAAATAATACAAGTTCTATTTACTTAAAAGTCACTAATTTTCAAAAAATGTTTAATATATATATATATATATATATGCCTGAAAAGAAATAACTTTTGTATACATTTGCATTTAACTAAAATGTAAAGTTTTTTTGAAATGAAATTCTTCTAAAATTAACAAAATGAAAATATTGAGTAATAATTTACTACTAAAATACTTCCTTAAATGTGAAATAGCGTATGCAAATTAATTTTTTAATCAACGCTTAGAAAGGAAAGAGAAAGTTATTTTTAAAAAAGAAAAAGAAAGTAGGAAAATAATGATTTTTTTTTAAAATAGCAATTCCTTTTTTGAATATTTTTAACAAACCACAGTTTTCTGAACTATCAAATTCAGTTATATTTCATAACAAAACAATTTACCCTTGTGTATATTTTCTCAATATGAATTCTTCTAGTATATATATATATATATATATATATATATAATTTATTTCCTTCCTTTAATATACATTATTTTTTTGAAATTGAATCAATTTTTCAGATACTCTTGTTTTTGACAATTCTTATAGCTGGATATATCCGAAAGAGATATACTACAGAGCGAGATTAAGAAGTCTAGTCGGTAACAAAATTAGCGATGTGAATCGAAATTATTTTGAAACATCATAAAACATTTTATGATGGTTGAAAATAATAATATTTTTTTATTATTATTTCAGCTTTATAATTGTTTCAACTTTATATTAATAATTTATGAAGAGATTTATTTGGCGTTTTGTATGTTAATGTAGCCAGTTTAAGAAAATGTTTGTTTTTACATAAAATAATAAATAATATATGAATTAAAAATTTATTGTTATTTTCATTTTTTTTTTTTTTGTAAAACACCTATGAATTTAAATATGTATTTATAGAATTATATCTTGTTGCAAAACAATACTATAAATTTTCTAAAAGAAAATCAAAAAATAATTCATGAATTTTAAGTGTGAATCTGTTAAATATTTTTTCAATATCTTACACTGCATTTTACTTTGAGTTGGTTTGAGTATTTCAAATTTCATTTTACGTTCATAGCAATCTCTATGGATTCACAGCCATTTATCTAATCAATTTTTTTTTTTTTTTACAAATTCTAAATTTTGTTCGGATAGTGTTCTTCCAAAATTGTTGTTTGGGTTTAGAGATTATATAGAAATAAATATTTTAAATTAATAAAATATTCTTTCGTCTCCATTATTATGCATAAATGGTAGCAAATAGAAAATAATTCATTGATTTTTTTTTAAAACTCTACTCTTGTTTTATCCTGACAATAACTTTGAAAAACATGTTTAAAATGATGACTATTTTTAAAAAATTGAATTCAGATCAATTTTGATAAACTACTCTTTTCAGTACTTTTATTACCGTATTTTTAGTCCCATACTAAAATATAGCTGAAAATTCATAACAGATATATATATTCGTAATATATTGGAAAATTCATAAGAGATATAGATATTCGTAATATATTGGAAAATTCATAACAGATATAGATATTCGTAATATATTGGAAAATTCATAACATATATAGATA
>BMAW01019112.1:0-11561 GCA_019974015.1 Nephila pilipes
ACGTTCTAATTAATAATTGTTTATTAGCTTTAGAGAGAAAACTTTTCAAGATTTTCCTTAAATCATTTTAGAACATTAAAAAACAGAATGCTATAAATTAAATTTCATCAGTTTTCGAGATAGATGTTCTTATTTTTGTAAGGGGAAAATTATTTCCCTTGACTTTATGAAGGGTCTCTCTGACCAGCTTCATTAAGGGAAGAAAAATATCAGCTAAAAGCTCAATTAAATTTTCATGTATTCTGTAAATAACCTGTACAAAATATTGAAATCGTAGTCACATAATAAAAATAAAAATAAAAAGTCGTCATATAGATTAGAATTTTACATAGAAGTTGCTTGACATTAAAAAAAATTTTTGCAATGGCGATAAATTTGTAATTTTTTAAAAAGATATTAAATTATTTAAATATCATGCATTTCTCGATAAAATATAGAATAAACATATTTTATAACTTTAAAGAAAGAAAAATTTATATACGTTAATTTGGTAGTTTTTCGTAACGTGTTAGGTACTGCTATTCTTTTATATTCTCCACAATATAAGTTGCATCATATATTGAACGCTCTTCAAATGATTGAAATTTCAAAGCCTTATTCAAGGGAAATTGCAACTGGGGTTTTTGATAATTTCATAAATCAGTTTTCTGACCAAGTTAATTGCCAAGATTAATAGATATGTTACCCCTCCCCCTCCCTTAAATTTCAAATCTTTTTCTAACCCAAATTATTCATGCTCCTATTCAAAAAAAGTAATCATTTGGGCACATACGAAACACATTAATATTTAACAATTAGGGCAATTTTCATGCTCATAACACTAGATTCATTAAACAAAAATCATACTAAAAATTAAATGGAAACAAGAAAACACAAAACGAAAAAATTAAAAGTTTCCAAAAAAAAAATAAAATGCGGACTCAAAAAGATCTGACCACAACACATTTATAGAGTTATTGATAAAATCGGAGTCTTATTTTGGTTGTATAAATGACCCATTTATTGATGAATTGGTGACAAGACGCGTTTGTTACCGAAAAATATTCAAACGTATAGTTGTATATAGAGAAAGTTATTTCAACTTCCACACCGAGAAAACCGCAATTTACGCTGACATGGACAAAACGTTTACCGTCATCAATGCAACTTCAGATAAGCAGTTGCTGAGTTGATTCAAATCTTGATTACCGTTCCCTAATTTGTTCCTATCACGAGTCTGTATTTATCACATCGTAAATTATTATTTGGAATTCACTAACTGCTTTCCGTAATGACAGTTATAGATATATAGCACACACTATTTCGTAAAACTATCGAAAATTCAAAAGCTCGTTCTTTAGTAGATTTGCGAACAATTTTCGGGGAATTTTTCCATCTTTATTTTCACAGGTCTATTTTCCGATTTAGTACTAATCTTTACACAAAATAAGTTATCACGAAGGACTTTTTATTTGGTAGAATTATTATATTTGATGAAATGAAAACCAAATAGACCAAGTGATGCTTTTTTTATCACCATTGCGTAATAAAACAAAAAATTTAAATTGCTACGAAAAACAATGAAATGTAAAAATGCATTATAGTAAAATGAGATTAATACAAAAAAATTAAGTAACTTTGACACTCTAAGAATCTTAATTACTTAGTTTAATTTAACGATTACTCATAATATTGACTATTGGGTGTAGAATATGTATAACACAAAAATAGAATTAAGCATAGTTTATTAAAATATTAAAAGCTTACAACTTTTATTTCCTTTTGATGCATAATTTGTTCCCTGTTCAGCTTAAATTGAAAACACGAAATATCAAGATCAAAAATTTCAGGCAACGAGCAGTATTCAAAGTATTAATTACATTAATTTACTGCAGTGTTGCACAATCAGTAAAATGTACAACTTTAGTCAAACATCTTATTTAAAATAAAAGTTTAATCTAAATCAATTATCACAAACACATGAACTGAATACTATTAAATTTCATACAGAGACAAAATACAAATAATAATTGGATTTCAAAACTTATTTATAACGAACCTATCTATATAAAAAAAAAAAAATCTTCAAATAATTTGATACTTTGTAAATTACGTTTTGATGTGCAATATTAATTTTGCAATTTCGAACTAACTGCTGATACGATAACTAAAAAATGCTGTAGTTAAATAGATTTAGATTAGTTACTGTATATTTATTGACTTTATTATATATAGTTATCGCATTGTGATTTAAAGGAACAGAATTTGATATATATCTGGGACTTAATCAACTTATAAATATCTTATCAAATATCTACAAGAGAAACATTTTCTTATCAAAAAAGCTTTTGACATTAGTTCGATATAAATCACATTGCCGTGATCCTCTGCTATGTGATCGTTAATGTCAATAAAGATTAGTTTTGTTGTTATCGACGTTTTACATGTTAAAGAACAAACAAAAAAGTTCGACGACAAACAAAATTAGAATTTCGATTGAACAGATTCATTTATAATACTTTGATAATTTACTAATAATGAATCAATTCTAAAGAGAAAAATATGACTCAATAATAAAAAATACAATGCGATAATATAAAATACTGTTAAAGAAATAATTCTACAATAGATATACACAGCAAAAAAAACTCACTAAATGTCGTCGGGAATTATAATAAAATGTCGAATTCACTTTTGTATATTTTTTAAAACAATCTAAATATAAAATAGCGATTGGACATAAGATATAAATTATACTTAAATGCACTTTTGAAACTAACAAAAGTAAAAATTTGATAAATTATAATACTATATATTACGGAAATTTTTTAAAAATGCAAACAATCTGTATATTAAACAAAATGAATTACTCACGAAGCCATATCCTCTGCTTTTGCCAGTTTGTCTGTCGGTGATGACCACGGCTTCTTCGATATCACCAAATGCTTCGAAAAACTGCCTTAGCGATTTGTCGGTGGTGTGGTAAGGCAACCCACCGACAAAAATCTTTGTATAAGTCGTATCTTTTTGTTGTATATTGTTCGCTGTCACTAACTGTTGCTCCATAATGTCCGACATCGTAGTGTCCAGGTAATAATCCAGCGATTACAGTAAAAAGAAAAACAAAAACAAAAAAAATGCCGCTCTTTAAACAGTGACTATTCACACTCCTTAGGTAAATAATAATCCTGCTTCTTAATATAAAAACGAAATAAAATTTATATTTATACAAAAAAAAATGAAAACAAAGAAAAAAGTTAAATATCACAGATCTTTTGATTATATCACAATGAAAAAGAGAATGAAGTTGCCACAGAGTTAAATAAATTTTCCCGTCTTCAGCGTTGCGAGCGGCGGCTGTGTATATTCTCGTCTGCGAGGAAAACTTTTCTAGAACTGATTACTGCGACCGGCTGGCACAAGATGTGAAGGGGGGATGGACAACACGCGCGAGTCGTACGTAGGACATCCAATGAAAGAGACACAACTTGGGCAAATCTTTCTTTTCGACTAGCTCATGCGCGCTGCATTACCGACAGAACAGCTGTCCGATAGTATATTTTTGTTCACGCAAATGGCAAAACCTTCCATGGGGGAAGGGGAATAAGGAGCGGTGTCACGCTTGCGCTGTTTCGCCCACGTGGTTTTTAACTGTTCCTATCTCGCTCAGGTTTTTTTTTTTATCCCTGCCGCAAAATATTCTCCAACTTCTGTTTGTTCTGTTAGTAAACGAGAAGAAATAACGCATCGATCATGTGTGCTGTTGATTTCGTTATTTTGCATATTGAGCAATGGATGAATTACGTAGCAAGAAGCTTAGACCTTCCTATTTTGATATGTATAGAAAGACAAGGGTTAAATTTTCATGCTTTTTACTGGGTGTTATCAAGAATTGTTTTTCTTTTCTCTCAAGATCGATGTTTCTCGTTTTACGAGTAACTATCATAATGGATGTTTTTTTTTTAAAAATTTTATTTATGACTTCATGCCACTAATATATTTTAATTACTGAGCACATGGTCAAATGAAATATTAATTGAAAGATATTAGTGATGTAATTTTCGCTGGTTGTCGAAATCATTTTTCAATAAAATTAATCTTCGCAAGCCTTTTGCTTTATTATTATTATTATTATTTTTTTTTTTTTGGGGGGGGGGTTCATGCATAATGATTTAGACGGCAACTATTAAAGCGTGTTTTTCTCTTATCTTTTGGGTGGGTAGAGATGTTGTTGCAGTTAAATGTTTTACTCGGTTGAACAGAGATAGTATCACACTGCTGAAAATGGTAAAATTATTTTTTGTGAGATCAGTGTATGATTTTTTTTTTTTTTTTTTCCTTTAGTGTGATAACGAGAGGCGTATTTCATAAAATTTCGATTTAACCTACAAATTTATTATGCGGTCAAGGGTCCGATTTCGAAATGACATACTAAAAATACACCTATGTTGTCATAAAATATCCCAAGTTTTGAAATGGGATATATCTTAATGGGAAGAGGAGGTATTTACTGAAGTTATACATTTCAGATTTTACGACTTCAGACTTTTTGCAAATTCATGATTTTACCATTGCATTCTAAAATCAACGAAATAATTTACAAACAATCTCATCAGTAAACACGACTTTAAGCAATAATTAAATTGTACTAGGATGATAAACTGTATGGTTGCTTTCAGTAAAACTTATAAAGCATGCAAATGTTAGAAAATATGACTCTTAATCAACTAATCGAAATTATATTGCTCAAAATTACTGCAATTTTGCCAATTCCGGTTTTGTTACAATGGTTTGGTTTTACTAACGTCGCACTAGAAGCAACACTAGGGCTATTGCCGACGGATCTCGTAATTTCGAACCTCAGTCAAGTGACGAGGACGACACTTGAACTGTGTTAAAGTGGATCGAATGTATATTTCACAAGTCATTAAATTAAAACGTATAAATTTGAGAATAAATTTTAATTTGTTGCCTGTGTTGATATTTTAGTTGGATTTTTCTTCTTCTGGAAGAAAAAATTACTTTTTGACAAAAAAAAAATCAAAATATTATTTAGAAAACAAGTTATGCACTTTCAAGTATAACAGAACTTTTTTCCTTGATTTGCTTACAAATTAATTAGTAAATTTTCGATTTACATAACACTTTGAAACAACATGAAGGCTATTGACGAAGGATTAATTGTACCTCGGTTGATGATGACGATAACTGAGTTGGCATTCCACTCTCCTATCTTCCACACGATCCCAAATTTGCTGGTATCTATTCAAAATTTATTTGATTGTAATATGATTTATATATCTATAATATATCCTGGATTAGTTAGTTTTTATTCGTCTGCTGTAATAAAATCTTTTTCAACTCACATTCCCTTCCCCCCCCCTTAAAACAATCAAAATAGCGTGTAAAAGAATTAATTCCATTTCGCCAGTTATTCGAATTCATTACTTATATATTATATACACAACAGCCAATTTCTCGCTATGTAATGCGATTAAAATGAACTAACATGAGCCAATTTTTTTTTATCCTAAATCATAAAATGAGTATAAAATTAGCTGCAAAAGAAGTAATCCAATATTTTAATTCATGCTTTCGTAACAAACCATAATACCATAATAGCGAAGCTATGGATTAGCGGCATGAGGAACGTGAATTTGAATCCCTGATATCGTATGCAATAATGAAGGCTACAAATCTCTTAAATCCATCTGATGTTATTTGGAGTTAGAGAAGAAACCAGTTTATATGTTACTCTTTTCACCCGAACGTAGTTCAAAGTTATTAGCAAATAATCTACTACTTTGATTTAGTGTTGCGTTTATTTAAAAAATCTAGTCAAAACTATGTTTGATACATTCTAAGTGTCTTTGAAATTTAGTCAAACATTTTGCTTTATAATGGTTTCCTAATGAAAAAATGTGACCGCGGCAGCCTAGTGGTCATAGTCGCGAACTCTCGGCTGGCGTAGTTTTCTTCGAATCTAGGCCCTGCTACCGACAAAAACCTGCCATGTAGTGGGGCTGAAGTACGTTACATCTATTTGAGGTCCCAAGTCTTCGCTTGGTGTGATGTGGAAGTTTGGAAAAGGAAGTGTCAGCTTAGGTGTCGTCCTCGTCGCTTGACCGAGGCTCAAAATTATGAATTCCGTCGCAACCGCTCTCGTGTAGCTTCTCAGTGCGACGTCAATAAGCAATAGCATGACTGACGAAAATATATTGAGTCATTAAAACGATTAACTTTTGTTTTACTTTATAAAACAGCCTATTTTTTTAAGACTAATAACATTTCTGCGATTGTCTTCGTCAAGATAATTTTTTTTACTCATCAAATAAAAGAAATAGGTCAGGATTTTATTTAGCCTGTTTCTTATGCGAAGGAATAGGAAAATCATGAGAAAACAATGAACAAATTGGTTTTAAATAAAACTCTGAGGTCTGAATTAAATATTATATCTATAACTATATAAAAAGAGGGAAAGTATAGTGTAAGAGGTGTGTGTATTAAGTAACGAGAATAACGCTGCTACAGAAGAAGTACGCATGCACCAAACGCCAGCGACCGACAACTGATTAGCGTGAAGCCTGCTCTTTCGAATGCAGTACCCTCATTTCTCTAAATAAATTTACAAACTCGTAACCTACGTTCGCGTAGGAATTTTTTTTTTTTTTTTTTTCGCCGGAAAAATTATGAGTGACTAAAATTTAACATAATAAGTTGGAAAAACCGCTACTTAATAATTATGATAACAAAATTTTTTTTACCGAAATTTGAAATCATCAGAATTATTTAAATTAATTATAAGTTGACAAAATAATTAGTTAAGAGAGTACAGAAAGCAATCTAAAGTTGTTACCAGTTAATTCCTGTACAATATCAAGTAAAATCAATAACAATACGAATTTGAGTTTTAAGGAACAATTCTTATAAGAATTAAGTATTTTTAAAAATAATTCTTACCTTAAGAATAATTCTTAATTTTTAAGAATAATTTTTATAATTAATTAATTAAAGTATTTTTAAGAATAATTCTTATAAATCACCGTTTGCTCAATGAATAATTTTATTTCATGAGCTGTGGTTCAAAAATTAATCTCAGCGTTGTTTTAATTATATGTTTTTTATTTATACTTCCAAGAGTTTATTGTAGGTTCTTTTTTAAAAAAAATTGTAAATTTGGCCCGTAAAAAATCAATAGAAAATTAACAGGACTCATAGAGTTAGGAAGAATAGTGTTATTTTCCAAAAACTTTAGAAGATGCACTCTTTGTTTTTTTGGACGCTATAATATTGAAATCATAATTAAAATCAATGTGGACAAATGGTTATTAGTATACATTATTGTTAATCAAAATATAAATATATATAATTAAATAACATGTTATTTCAATCTTGAATACATAAATAAAACGATTGTGAAATTCCGCACTAATTTTTGATGTGATTGTGAAATCAACCAACGTAAATTGCTAGGAAAAAAATTATATGCTTTTATAATATAAAATTTTATCTTCATAAATAAAGTGAGTACATGTATTTAAACGATATTTTAACAAATATCTCGATAAAATAAAGAATGAAGAATATCTTTCATTTGATTCATTTTATATCAAGTAAATTCTGGTGTAGAAGTTAGGAGGGGGTGACGTCCTTGTCATTTGACCAAGGTTTAAAATTACGAGATCCGTTGCCGATAGCCCTCGTGTTGCTTCTAGAGCGACGCTAATAAAATCAACCAATCAAAAAAAAATTAGTGTAAGCGCTAGAAGATTTAAAACGTACGATTAAATTTATCGGTGTTTTTAAGCTTTTTTGATGAGAGAGAGCGTTTTTATTTCGAAAAACCATTCTTTTCTTTTTATAAGGCCATTACGTCGCCGTCGGGTCTTCTTCTATAACAAATTTTTATTTGAACTAGATTGAATAGGGATTATACACGAAATGGTCCTGAAATGAAAGAACATCTTTTTACCGGTAAAAAGTAATGACAATTCTAGTAATGAGGATTCTCTCCACAACTGAAAAAAATCTTTTCGATAAAAGAAAATGCATGTCGCCGAGTGATTATGATTGTTGAGTAACGTCGCACGGAGAAGCACGACGAGGGGTTTGGTGACAGACCTCGAAATTTTGAATATATGTCGAGTGACGAGGACGACAATTGAGCTGGCAATGCCCTCTCCAAACTTCCACACCACGCCACGAAGGACTTGGACGTCGACATCCCCATTACAGGACGGGTCTTTAGTGGCATCAAGGCTCAAACTCATTACTCGTCGAAAAAAACACCACCCGCGATTTGGCGACCATGACCACTAGGCTAACACGTGTTAAAACTCAACTTGAAGGAATTTAAAATATTCTTCAAAACTAACAGGCATTGAAAAAATTCTGGATCATTATTTTTGTGGGGATAAGGAATTTCCTACTAATGGCGCTCGCAATAAGTGTATTGAGTACACAGCAACTGAAATGACAACCTCTCCGATATTTTGTGTCCTTTTTATCAGCTGAATCTTATTTACGGACATGATTTTTTTCTCTCCTTATAACTATTTTTTTTTTAATATAATTTGATTTAAGCATCATTGATCCTTTATTGCTAATACTTTTCCCTTTCCATTCTGATAAATTAAAAAAATGTCTCCCAAAAATCCTTATTGCAAAACCATCTTAACACATTTTATGTATATTTTCAGTTTTCATACTTATATTTTTAGAATTCAAAAAACCGTTGGACTTTCCACGTTTTTTTCAGCACTTTTTCCTCTCGTCATTATTTGTTTATTGAATTTATATCTGCTCAACACATAAGACACACAAAGCACGGGCAAAATCTCTTATAATTTTTAACCTTAATCAGATGACCTTGAGTTGGCACCCTATAATCCAATTCCACGTCAACGTGAGGACTTTGAGCCGCGAATTATTAAATGTGCTGCATCCTCTCCCCATTTCTACATGACGAGTTTGTAGTGAAAACAAGGCTCGAACACGCTGTTCGACTGGAGCATATCCGACTGCGATTTCGTTGCCAAGACTATTTGGAAACTGTGGCCACCATTCGTCTTGATATTGTTGTTTCGTTTGGTTGTTAGGCTGATTTTCCTGGCGTGAGGGCCATATTAGGCCCTCACTCCAACAAACTGCATCAAGCACTCGTTAATTTTCGGGAAAAAAAGTGCATCCGTAATCTAAACTAAACTCTGCAAATGCGAGAAAAGGAGAAAAACTTAATAGTAAATAAAATTATTTAGGAAGTCCGGGGATTCGTCACCCATGTTTTCGAAGAAATAAAAAAGCAAACCCCTATCGAGGTAGGTTGTTCAGATATCTCGGGGTCGTTAATCCCGTGTTTACCTAAAAAATGTAATACCCTAAGCGGATGATTCATGAGTATGAACTAATTTCAGGAAATGACGAAGAATTCGCTTGATTATTTATTCCATCGCATTACGATTTTGGATTCAAAATGTTTCGTAACTGAGATAAAAAAAAAAAAAAATTCTTAGGCATTAAATCACTCCATTGAACAATATATATGTTTATGAATCTAATTATTCGGGTTTCGCAAAATATTTTGTAATTAAGAAGTTAAAAAGTAAGAGATATATTTTTCTAAACTTGGACCGGCATCGATTATTTTCAACAGTATGTGAAATATTTACGTTTTTATTATTTTAATGAAAATACATTTTTAAAAAAATTAAAAGGTCAGCATTTAGGGGTAAACACGTGTCTGGAAGCAATTCAATGAAACAAATTATAGTACAGGTACATATATCGGTTGCCAACGCCTGGTTTATTGTGTTCCCCTGAGTCCTAGAAAAGTTTACCAGGGAGATATTTAATTTATTTCCATTTATTTTAAATTACTTGGAAATCAGATATATGTTATTAACTTTTGTAGTCAAACTTAATAACTTAGATTAAGTCAATAAGATTATATTCTAACAGAAGTGGAAAAACTAAATCTTGATCTCTTTAGAAATACCCTTGGTATCAATAATATGGGGCTGAATAGTAGGGGAATGTTTTCAGGTCCTGTTATGATTCTGGCCAAAGCAGATTGTAATTGTCTACACCTTTTAAGTTACAAAGTCGTTTTCGAGATATCCTTCTCTATTTTCGACCTCCCCTTCTTTGTCAACCAATTTCGTTCCCATTTTTTTTTCCCAAACGACTAAATGGTGCAGTAGTTTAGTGGTCATAGTCGCAGACAATGACCACTAAACTACTGCACCAACGAACTTGCCACTCAACGAAAACATCGCCGACCGCGTTGTTTTCGTTGTCGCAAATTCGAGTCCAGTTGTCACTAAAAACCCACCATGTAGAGGGGATAGTACTAGAGGGCACGGTGAATCTGGTAAGGTCCCAAGCATTTCCGTTGACGTGAAATTAAGAGAGGGATGTACCAGCTTAAATGCCGTCGTCGTCAATTGATGAAGGTTAAAAATTAAGAGGTCCGTCTCTAATATAGCTCTCATGTTGCTTCGCAGCACGACGATAATAAACAATCACAATTCGATTATATCACAATAAAAATTTTGAAATGCGTAATAGTTTCGAAAATATAAATTTTTAAAGTCCGGTCATTCATTTATGCTAACCCTGTATTATGACAGTTTAATGTATATGTGTATATATCTATATATAATATACACGGGGTTCTATATGAAGTTTACTCTTATCGTTATTATTATATGTATTCTGTTATTAATAAGTTTCTCAAGCCAGCATTATGTATATCAATCGTATTTGAAAGGAAATGTTTAATTGTACAACATCTTTCTTATGATGATGATAATAATTATTATTATAAAGTATTATAAGAAAGGGGGAACTTTAGCTTGCCCAACAAGGACTTGAAGAAAAATCGATAACTCTCCAAAAATTATCTCGAAAAGGTAATATTGAATTATCTTCGTTCAAACCCTTTATATATATATATATGATTTGTAAGAATATTTTACATTTTGAATGTCATTGTACGAAATCGTATATATTATAGAACAATTATACCAGTTTATAATAATTTTGAAGCAGTTTTATGCTTGACAAAATATTCAAAATTTCAGTCTCTTATTATTTAACATTACGCGAAGGTCGACTTAAAAGAAATGTTCTAATTTGTGATTGATGTGATTAATTAAAGGTTTCTATTGCAGTACTCACCCACCTTCAGAAATACAGCGAAGATTTTAAGAAATAGTAAAATTATAATTCTTATATTTAAAAATATATTATAAGTAACTGTAATATGGTAATTTTAAATTATGTTGTAACTTCTTTAAGAATTTGACATAAACACACACACATAAATAACTGAGTTGATACAATACGATCGTCACACACATTAGAACTCTTCATATTCTGAAATATAAATAAATAAATAAATATATTAATTAAGAAATTAATTAGACACAACTCTTAATAGATTCAATGTATTTAAATTTTTATATAAAATAGGTAGCAGCCACATTATTGCAATTACTTTATCGTTATATTTATTTATACTTTCAGAAGATATCCAAAATAAAAAGAATAATTACGGAAAATATTACTTCTTTTCGATTCTA
>BMAW01019117.1:0-56184 GCA_019974015.1 Nephila pilipes
ATAAACTGCTGTTTGTAGAAAATGCAACACCATGAAGGAATCATCAGAATCAAATGAAATTCGCAGCAAATGTCAATTATAGGATATTATGCAAATTAATAAAGTTTCAGAGCCATCGCGCGTGCGCGGCGCGCGCAGCGCCCTCTGAATTGATGCTGAAAGCGTATAAATAAAGTGCTGTAGCGGGACGTTGAAAAAAGTCTATGATTATTTGTTAGTGGCAAACGTTTAGTGAGACCTGAGTATGCCTCCACGACGGAAGAATAAGAAATTCAAGCAACTTACGGAGTTTGAACGAGGGAGGATAATCGGCCTTCGAGAAGGAGGATTTTCCTATCGCGCAATAGCAGCTCGTATGCAGCGGAACAGTTCCACAGTGATGCGAGTTTGGAAGCAGTGGACCGACGAGCACCGAACAACTCGAAAAACAGGCACTGGACGACAGAAGGTGACGTCAGAGCGCGATGATCGACACCTGCTCCGCATGGCGGTGAATGATCGCACAGCTTCCTCCAGGCAGCTGGCAGCACGTTGGTCTACTGCTACAGGTGTACAATTGTCGGCTTCGTCAATTCGTCGTCGTCTGCTGCGCCGTGGATTGCGTGCAAGGGTGCCTTTATACAGGATTCCCCTCACGGCGAATCATCGACGGCTGCGTCGGCAGTGGGCTCTTGAGCACAGAGACAGGCGAGCTGATTGGCACCAAGTTGTCTTTTCAGATGAATCACGCTTCAATTTGTGGACCCATGATGGCCGTGTTCGTGTTAGACGTTATGCCGGTCAACGCTGCCTTCCTGAGTGTATTATTGAACGACATAGTGGTCGAACACCCGGAGTTATGGTCTGGGGTGCGATTTCGTATCATGGACGATCCAATTTGATACGAATTGAGGGTAATCTCAATAGCAACAGGTACGTCCGTGAAGTGCTACAGCCCGAAGTCGTTCCTTTCCTTCAAGGCATCCCTGGAGCTATCTTTCAGCAGGATAATGCACGCCCACATGTTGCGCGGACTGTTCGAGACTTCTGTTCAGCACAACGCATGCAACTTCTTCCTTGGCCTGCTTATTCACCGGATATGTCGCCTATTGAGCACGTGTGGGATATGGTTGGTCGGCGTCTCGCTCGTGATCCGCGTCCTGCAGTTTCCAAAGACGAACTTTGGTTGCGCATACAAGCGATATGGAATTCTCTTCCTCAAGCAGATATTCAACATCTGTTTGACTCCATGCCACGTCGTATAGCAGCACTTATTGCAGCGCATGGTGGCTGCACCAAATACTGATTTCGGACGCTTAATTTGTTTCTTTTGTTTTGAAAATTTCATCATTTATTTGTATCAGTACAAGTCGTTTCTGCATTAAATTTCATTTGATTCTGATGATTCTTTCATGGTGTTGCATTTTCTACAAACAGCAGTATATATATGCATTTTGTAATGAGTTTTGTTTTAAACTGGAGGATTCTTTTGATATTTTTACCTTTTCTTTCTTCATTTTTGTTTATTGCCGAGATTGCTTTTTCATTTTGCTATATTAGGTCCACGCCTATGATTAATGAATTCATTACTGATTGCCAAGGTTTGATTATTAAAAATGGTTAAGCTTAGTCCAAAATCCTTATCTATAAGCTGTATTACATAGCTTTATTTCCAGGATTTTTTAAGACTTTGGCTGACTTTTTATAAGTGTTCATCATATTATAAACATTTTTGTATTTATTTTCTTTAATTTATTAAATAATATCATTTTTGCAATTTAATAATTATTTTCATTTCTGTATTTACAAAAATATTTTTATTAACTAATTTTGAATTTATTTTTATTATGAATTAATATTTATTTGTACACACACACTCACACACACACACACACACACACACACACATATATATATATATATATATATATATAAAATAAAGTAAGTTTCTTTTTTTTTTTTTATTTCGCAGAGAAATTTTATTGCATACAAAAATAAGCCAAAGGTCATCATGCTTTATCTACCTTGTACTATTTTTCGACATAGCTGCAATTGACAGTGAAACATTTGTCCTATCCAGGAACATGTCACACAGACTTCTCCACTTCAGTACTGCTATGGATGGTCCTAAGCACGATTAAAACACAGTTTAACTGCCCCATGTGACACCGTAATGCGCTAACACTACATCCTGTACTCTAGCAATGTTGCTTACATTCTTGGCTATGGAGTGACGACCATTTCGATTTTCATCCTCTACACCTGCCTTTCTTCTCTGAATGTGCAAAATCAGGGTCCAACCATTTGACGAGACATGACCTGTTAGCCATACACGGTCGGTAGGCTTTTTAAGATGACTGGTACTACATGCCCATTCATACCAAATAACAGCACGCACTTCCATTACCGACCACGTTGTCAGTTTCCCTTCGAGCATCCTGGTCTGCTTCTGCCCTCTTTTCTTCGTCGATCTGCCAATGCGTCATTTCTCCTCCACTGACGCTACTTTAGTCATTGAACTGGCAACGAGTTGTTGATTAATATGGTGGTTGTTTGTTCCATCTAGTGTCCATGAGCTCTTTTAAAAAAATGAAAAACATACTTTTGAAACATTACTCGTATATACATATATCAATACGAACAGCCTGTTTATATGTTGAATAGAAACATCAATTTTTACTGCAAATTTATATTAGGGATTATTTTCAGGCGATGCATTTTTATGCATAATAATTAACATTTTTTTTCTTATGCAAGAATCTCACTTAGTTACATATATATGCACAAAAACATTTATTCTTTTAAATCAATGCCATCTTCTTCTATAATATCGCCATAAAACTCCAAACCCCAAATTCCCACCTGGATATTTTGCAACTCCATACCTATAAAGCTATTGATTTTAGCTCCTCTTGTCGAGAAACATAGCCCATCACACTTGAGTTCTTATCCATGTAGCCTGCTGGCTCAGCATTGGATGCATAAATGTCTATTCTTTTCAGCATGTCTTTGTCTAATTTCAAAGAACCTGATTAAAACTTCGAATACATTTTCAGGCAGAACATTCTTTCAATTTTCATATAAGTTCTTGAGGCTGTAACACATGCACCCTTTTAAGATGAGATATTTTTAGATACATTCAAGGAAAACGCCATTTTTCATGTGAACACCTGTATAAATGCCATTTAGCAGTATAGCATAGAAGACGAAATATGGAATACATTTTGAACCAGAAACGATACAAAGAACGTGGAACGATGCAATTAAAAATGATTAATTTAATGAAAATGCTGTTCTCTAAAAGACAGATAAGTCCTACAAAATAAATATTTGAGCTCAGTTTTTTTTAATGAAAATTCCAATTTCGAATCCTATTCTTTAATATTGCGCGAAGAAATCCTTAACCCAATAATTCTTCACACAAGCAAGGACTTCTTGAAGTCTAGACTTCACAATGTTCTTCCGGTAATTTCTCGTCATCTTTTTTTCAGTGTAGTCATTGATTTCCTTGTTTAAATGGTTTTTTAAACCTACAAATGCACTAGTTTACTGCAATATCAAAAGTAGAAGCGCTCTAAGTTCTTATTCCTTCAGCTCACACAAATCCAGGGAACTCGGCTTATTTGGCCACGGGTATTCGGGGATAAAAACATTCATCCTTGAGGTAGCAATAAATCTGCCTGACGATCTTAACTTGGCTTTGTTTTGGGACATAGGGTTTATATTGGAAATGTTCTGAAAAAAATCATACTGAAAAGATTTTTATTATGTATTATTTTTGGGAAAATTCGAACATTGCTGAATTTATATGCAGATCGCAAACAGATAAAGTAGATAAGGAATTTTCAAATTATACTTGTTGCAGTTTTGAAAGTATTTGTTTTTCACAGTAGTTCTAAGCACACAATAGACTTCATCCTCTATAGAGTTTTAATTATCACAAGAATGGACATTTTAATATCATTTCGGTTGAGTCGCTTAATCACTTCCCTGTTTTTTGACTCATGTAGAAGCTTCAAAACGCATATTACATTCACTAATCTACAACAATTTTTTTTTAATTATTTATGCTTTACATTCCATACTAATCTAAACACAAATCACATAATTACCATGACACACACAAAACATTTAATTAAAGTATAATGCAATTGTAATTTACAGGAAATTTGGTTGTGAAAAAATTAAAATATTGAGTTTGTATTTTTGTAACTTGATTTATTTTAAATTGAAATGCTGAATATTTTACATGCACTTAAAAACACTTTACAGTTTGAAAATGGCTTTCGAATTTCTTAAAAATTTTGCTCTATCTCTGTATAATTCTTACTTTCATATTTGTCTCTGAAAGGTTTCAGACTTTAGTAAATGTGCAAAAATTATTATTCATAAAACTTGCGCAAAATAATAATGTAATCCCCATCAAATCGAATTTTAGTGTCCATGTGAGTAGAAAATTCCACAAAAAATACAACATTGAAAGAATGAAATATGTGAGCTATTCCTCAGGAGAACAAACAGTTACGTACTTAATTGATCGAATTGAGAATGTTAAAAAGGGCTCCTATTGTATTTATTTAAAATCAACCGCATCTTGAAGTTCAAAATTTAACAGACACAATTATTTACAAAATTGAATATCTCGTTTATATCAAAGCTGCTAACTACCTAATATTTTGAATTCGTTTACGCAATATTATTCCTATGGAAATTTTGCTTACCGTCTCGCCTGACAGAAAAACATTCCTTAATTTTTTTTTATATTCTTTTGGACTCATTTGGTTGTGTTCCATTAACACATGGATCAATACGTCCCGAGACTAACATTGAAAACAACATTTTTTTTGCAAAATTTTTTTTTATTCATCAACATAACACCTTTTGTTAATCACCTTTTAGGGTGAAAAAAAAAAAAAAAACTTTTTTTTTTTTTTTTCTTAATCAATTTGTTTTTTTTTTTTTTTCGCAAGAAATCTTTTTTGTTGCGAGTAAATAGCGATAAACATTTTTCTGAATCATCGACTCGTTGCTGTTTTTGTTCCATCGAAAGCAATCGCGGCACCCACTTGGAAAAAACCTTTTTCACTTCACTTCAAAAAACCTTTTTCAGTAAATACACTTCCATATGATATCTGTGTCATCTCAGCAATCTCACGGAGCTTCACTTTACGATCTTTCATTATAATTTTTGTCACTTCACTCACATTTTCCGGTGTAACGGCTTCCACAGGTCTACCCGAGCGTTCCGCGTCATTTGTGTCGGTACGACCACGTTTAAACTCGGCAAACCACCGACAAATCGTTGCTTTTGATGGACAAGAGTCCGGGTAACATTTTTCAATCCATTGTTTCGCTTGCACGGTGTTTTTACCCATTAAAAAACAATGTTTTATCAGAACACGAAACTCGGTTTTCCATTTTAAACAAACTACCGACGACTTTAACCTCGATAACTCAGCTGTTCTGGTCCGATCGACTCAAAATTTTGGTTTCAAGCAAAGGTTAGTACTCTAGAAAGACCTGGTTACTGGTTTACTACGAGCGCCATCTCTGGGTTAGTCTTGGTAGTTATTGATCCATGTGTTAAAAAATGTTTAGTTGTGAAAAGGTTAATATAAACTTCACGGAATTAAGTCATCTACTCAGTAAACATTTAGAATAAAACTTTCAAGGTTTAAGTTAAATTGAAAATGGAATCACTTGTAAATTAATTTCATTATGTAGTTTCAGCTGATGCAACAATTTTGTGAACCCTTATAAGTATTACCTGTCACACAACATGATATGTTTTTTGACATTTTCTGATACATCTGACTTTTTCTATAATTTTAATAAAATAATTGTTACTTTTAAAATACTTCAGAACAATTTAGCTCAAAAAGGAATCTTAAATTAGTTGTCATCACGTGAAAAAAACGGGGTTCCAAAACTCATGGCCAAAAATTTATAAGAGGTGATAGAAAACATCTAAACAGACAATTTTTTTTACAGTACAATGCACTGGTGGTTGAGCAAGCAGTGAACCGCTAGACGGCGCTGTAATGGAAACCATAAGGGGTGAGTTTTATTACACATCATTATTTACACATCATTATTTCTACTGTGGATTTCAGGAAGCATTGGCCTTTTCCTGTTTACTGTACCTCGCCAAACTTCCTGAAATCCACGGTAGGAATGGCAATGTGTGCTTTATGTTCTTCATTACAGCGCCATCTAGTAGTTCACAGCTTCCTCAATCACCTGTGCATTATACGATAAAAAGAATTGTCTGTTTAGATGTTTTCTATCACAGATTAAATTTTTGGCCAAGAGTTTCGAAACTCCCGGTACAAGAAAAGGTTTTTTTTTAATAAAATACTTTAATAAAATACAAATTTAAGAATTAAAAAAATATTTCTGAAAGCAATGTCAACATTATAAGCTGTGTGATAAACGTTCATGCACATTATTACTTCAAAATTAATGAATTAAAGTATATTTGCTAATGAAATAAAAATGCATTCAGATTTTGAACGAAAATTGTAATCTTAATACTCAAATGAATAATTGAGAGTTTTTTTTTTTATTAAATAATTAGTTCATTAATGAAAAAGGAATCATTTTTTTTTCAAAGTTTAAAAAAAAATCAATCAAACACTTTGAATAATTTATTAATAAATATGATGAGCATTTTTAATGCATTCCTAACGAGGGTTTTGAAGATAAATGAGACTCGGAAGAAAGGAAAGGAAAAGAAATAAAAAGAAAAGCTTTAGAGGGAAAAAAAATGGAAATACTTAAAGTATGTGATACGAATCAATGACAATTTTACTTTAGTTAAGGGGGAAATTCAAATCTATAATATCTACTCACACATTTTATGTAACACAAATTCTTAAGACAAAAAGTAAAAAAAAAATACTACCTACAATGTAATAAAAAGCAAACAAATTAACTGCAATTTCTCATCCAATAAAAGCAAATATTTTCAAAACAAAAACAACGAGGGAATACATTTGCATTTTCTTCGGATTGTTTCTTATTTTAGAAAAAAATAATCCTTTTTAATATTTAAATCTCTTACCTAAGCGCAAGAGAAATTTCTTTTAAAGCAAAACAGATTTTTTTTTCGTTTACGCACCTAAACGAAAAAAAATCAAAAAAATGCACCATGCATTGTAAATTCATTAATTCAAAACATCGCGGAGAGAAATAAAAATATATTATAAGACATTCACGTAAAAAGGATTATAAAACGTAAGGTCTTACAATGTATAAATAATAAAAGCAGTCAAAAAATTCGGAATTCACTGAGGAAAAAGAGTTTCTTATTTCTTTCAAATAATTAAGAAATGGTATGGTAATTATTACAGCAAACAAAATAGAGCAGTAATAAGTATCCGTAAAATACGAAAATGATATTAATATGTGCAATAAATTTCGACCTTTTCTAGCTGTATTTTTTGTTTTGTTTTGTTTTGGAAATACCCGATGTATAGTTATTAAAAGTAGTTATTTATGTATCAAAGAAAAAAATTCAAATAAAAGAGGGAGCTTTGATTATTTAGTTATTGATCTAATTGCGTATTGCAGTAATTTAAAATGAATAAATTATATGTCAGATTTATAAAAATGTTAATATTTAATTAATAAATTGTCACTCAATGCGTTTACATTTTACTTTTTTTTGTAATGTAATATCTATATACTCTATATGGCGCTTCTACAAATGCACATTTTTATGCAGATACTGACACGTCATGACTACCATGGTATCTCATCTTTATGTTCATCAGCCAATGGGATGTATATATATGTATGTTGATTAGTATTGTTTAGTTTTAATAAAGCTTTTATGAAGATGCTTTCGGTTGTCTTCTTCTGCTGGTGGAGTCTTTAAACCTGTGACGGCAAACCATTCCTGTTTGCCTCTTGTGTCATAGCTAAACTCAATGTTTCAACACTAAAAGTCAATAAGTTGATCAAAGATACATTAGAACAATAAACACGGTATTTATTAGTTGCTTGCTAATATAACGACAACTATAAATACTCTCCCTGAGAAGGCTTTAACTACATTAACTCAATATACCAGTAATAATCTAACTGACTCTTACCATTAAGGCTATCTTGATTTCTAGCATACATTAACCAGTCGATAACTTGTAACAATTCCCGGCTCCGACTTCAACTCCGACTCTAGAACAATTGCTGAACACTAGAATCACTCAACCTCACCCTCTCTATCACCACTCACTCTGAGTTTATATATTTCCTGAATCTCCCGCTTCACTTCATTTCTATTTGCTTTCGTTTTACATATTCACGTTTCATTTTTGGTTGGTCAAAGGTTGTTTAGCAAAAGCAATCAATCTTAATTAAAAGTCCCCAAGGTTAATGAAGAGAAAACCGCGAATAGCCCATTGTCACAAACCTAATCTGAGACCTGGAGTAATAGCATGAGAGGATATTGATGCGCCTAAGCCCCCCCCCTCACTAATTGGTGACCCCTCGTTCTTCAATTGGTGTGTCTTTGTCTTTGGTAAAGTTTTGTATTTTTCTTCGATTTAGTCGGTGCACCCCCTTAATTCAGAAAATGCCGCACCAATTACTTTCAACTTTTAAATACGTCTAAATCGCAAATGCACATTACTTCGTAAGGCTTAGGCAGATTTAACTCTTATGTCACAGATTGCGCACTAAAACCCTCTTCTTTTGATCACACACACTTTGAAAATACCAGTTGGGGAATTAGACTCCTCTGTTGACATTTTGGCACAGGGTTTGGATTTGAAAATTAAATGTGCACGTGTCTTTCAAATATACTCTTTTATGTAAATGTAAACACCACCTATCTTTTGGCGAAATAACTCGGAAATGTGGTTTCGCTTCAATCGAATCCCAATTCGTAATTCCTGGTGTTACTAGAGAATAAAAACAATATCATTATGTCCTTGCTATCACAAATAGTGAAATCCTAATTCATCCACCAGATACTATGCACCAAATTCCGACGGAAGTATCAGTCCTATATAGTGTTAAAAATCGCCTAATTTCCCTTTTTGCTATTGGAACATTACTGTCCGATACTGAATTAGATGTTGTTTTATCTCAAGAATTTTTAGAAATAGCACTTGATGATACGCATATGCATTTCAAATGACTAAAATTGTATTGGAAAATAGATTAGTTTTTCCTATAACATAGATTACTATAGCATAGATTTGTAAGTTAAACATTTCAGAATAATATTCGCACTCCCAGTTAAATGTGCTCCCAGACGTATGGTAGCTTAAATAGGACGTTTTACTGAATGTGATGTAAGATATATACTTACATGCAAGAGAGGGATATGCTCATAGATCTTAATGAGGATTTATATTCACTTTGATGAATAATGGTCGTAATATATCGAGGATATTGTCAGACGCTATGGTTATACTGCATGAATGGATCTCCACTGCGTATTAGGAGTTTTACATAATATTTATTTAGAATATGAGGCCTCAGGACTTTTAAACTTTAAAAGTTTCGATATTTTTAAAAAGGTATATGATAGATTCCCAACCTATCTGAAAATTTAGTGTTAAAAATTCAATGATACAACTGAAGTTTATAGAGTTATCAAAATAAAGCTAAGCATTCTTTAACATTTGTTTTTAGCTTCCGTGCAAGATTTCTCAGAAATATTAATCATATTAGTTTTAAATTTTATATATATGTTCACGCACGCACAAAATAACTTTTTTACGACTTATACATCTTCCTCTGGACAAATTGTTAACATGAAAGTTTATATATGGATTATAATCGGGTTTCATCTAAAGATTTCTTAATTTTCTACAGAATTGTATTATTTTTTTTTCTTTCCCCTATACTTTCTTAAAAGTATGTAAATTATAATTTCAAAACAGAGCATTTTTCTGTTAAATAATATTACTTTTGTAAATGTTGATCAAAGCTGTGCTTCAAATCCTGAGTGCAGTAAAATATAGGTTTTCGTAATTAAAAAAAAAATGTGTAATTTATATTTTTTTACAAATTTTTAAGATTTTCTAAAAATTATACATACAAATACATGAATTAATGTAAATATATGTGCATATTATATAGTAAAAGTTTCAAGGTTCTACTTTTCTTTACTGATAAGGTACATTGGTTTGAAAAATGTTCTTTTTCCGCCTACACGTGTAATAGTTAAGAATCCTGAAAACCTTTAATTGAGAAATGGTATGCATATAAAAAAAAAAAAAAAGAAATATGCAGGCATTAAGTTACTGAATTTGTTTCAACATTAAATTTTCAAAAGGAAAATTTCTAATGAAGGATTATACTATTGCGATCAAAATATTTATTTTTATCATCGAATATGTACTAAATTTTTTTTCGATTATTTTTTCTCGTATTGCAATAGTTATACTATACACTTTCCACTTTATTCATTAAATAACATTGACTTGAAAAGAATATTACATTGCTTATGTTGCAACTAAAATATTCAGGTAAGGGCATGAAATGTATAGCATAAATTTTTAAATGTTTTTGGAATTTTGATCAACAGATTAACTAGGATATGTAGAAACTACTGACAGGTACTGAAAGCATGAAACTGTCTAATGAGTGTAATACTTCATAAATAAAGACAAATATTTATTTGAAACCTTTTATTTTCAATGTTTGAAATGGGCTATTTTACTTCAAATTCATCTCACTTTTCTTCATTTCTTAAGTAATTCAAATAATTTTAATTGCTTTCATGTTTAGCCTTTTTGCACACAAGCAAGATTTTTAACTATACTATAGATATTATACACATATTATAAAAATAGCCATAGAAACATTTGCTGTATTTAATAAGGCTGTGATTGTTAATAAAATAAACAAGTGAATTTATGAATTTAACAAAGTGATTTATTTTTTAGTTTCTTGGAAATTAACGGCCACTGGACATCATCATCATTTTTTTTTCTTTGGGAATCTATAAAGATATTGAAATCCATGACAAAATAATGCTCATTTTAAATATCAAAAGTGATACATGATTTATCTATCAAGCAACCGGACAGGCTTTCTAGTTCCTTTAGAACACAACGAGAGACAAATGAGAGTCTGCGGCAATGACCTGGAACGTTTCTGGGTTTACAGGAGAAATCTAATCACTATCAGTACCTCGGAGTATCAGCTGTCTTGATTTAGTGACTTCCATTCCACCTTGTTTCCCTTTAAACTTTTGCGTTCTAAAATTGAACAGCGTGGGAATTTGAAATTGTTCGTGAAGTTCAACGAAATACGAAGGCATTCAGACGTTTGCCTAAGCTTATGGAGAAGTCTGCGTGAGGAAGTGAAAGACAACAGAAACTCTGGGCAGCAACTTTGAAAATAAGCAGATGAGGGGATACCATAGGGTAAGATAGTGAACCAATATTCCTACAAAGAATGTTTGATAAAGCTGAAATATAGAGTTAAAAAAATAACGTCGAGAACTCTGTCAAAATGATTCCATTTTGCATCACGCCAATGCTCCTTCTCTCACAGAATTTTCTATAGAGCAATGCTTAATTAAAAACGTATTGCAACTGTAAAACATCCTCCGTTTCCCTTGGTTTAGCATTTTGTGACTTTTTTCTTTTCCCAAAAATAAACTCTTCACTAAAAGTAACCTAGTTTGAGTTATTGCAGGATATCAGAAAGAAAAACGTTTTAGCTATTGAAACGGTTATCAGGAAATTAGCTTCAACACACAATTAACCCGTGGAAACGACGTAGGAGTCGATGTGATAGAGTCAGTGGGGAATAGATATTTTAATAGATTTACCATAAATTTCCAATAAGCACAATTTTTTTGAGTTAGCCCCGTTACTTTATGGATATACCTAGAAGATGAATATTTAAGAATGTTTCGTATTGTAAAATTTTTACACTCTAATACATAATTCTTTGAATTCGTTCTTTTGTTCTAATTAACTAGAAAATCTGAGTTTCCATGAGAAAAGTGAATATGCAATATTATAAAAGATAGAAAAAAAAGAAGAATAACTTTACAGCATTTTAAAATTTCACACAATTCATGAATGAGTTCACTATAAACTTCTGTATTTGATACCTCTCGAAATGTTTTCCCCCTCTTTCAGCATTAAAAATAATTTCTCCATCCGTTTATTCACAGATGTGAATAAACATTTAGACAGTACATTGTAATTCTTTGTATATTTATACATTATAACTATTTTGTTCCTTGTTGTTATAAAGAGTAAGAACTTTCTCCATACTTTGATTTATTCAACACGATTAAAAAAAAAAACATTCTTTTTTATTTTCGTATGTTCATTAAGATGTCTATGATGAAATCTGATTGACGAGAACTGAAGGCAAGTATATCTATTCGCAGCACATTAATAATTTTAAAATTGCTTTCTTAATTTTGTTTGAAAAAAATATTTTTAGTTTATAACAATTTAACAATATCAAAACAAATTAGTGAATGAAACACACTCTTCTATTTGTATGAAAAGTAAAAGTTTCTAATCAAAATGCATGAATTAAAGGTTTAAGCTGCCACTATCAGGTTTATATAGACATTATTCTTCCTCAATTTACACTCCTACCTGAAAATTAAAATAAGTTCATTCATCAAAATTAATAGTTGATAGTAAAACCCATTCTACTCAAAAACATAAATACGATGCAAACTACTATCAATGGAACCTCTTCTATTTAAAGCCTGATTTGAATTTCCAATTACCTTACGAAAATAAGCTCGTTATTATACACTGTGTTAGCATAATTTAATTCCTCTATTTTTTCATGATTATTAACTTCCAACAATTCTTGCACTTTCACTGGATATTTCTCTTTTTAAAAGGATATAAATCTGAAATGAAAAATTTTCCTTTCTAACTTTATCTGTTAGTCAACAAAATAACAATTTAAGAGACAAACATCATTTAAATAATTAATTTTCATCATTTTCTTAATTTTTAATTATTTTGTACTTTGCAACACAATATTATAATTAATAATTTACAGATGCTATCCAAGAAAATAAACTTAATTTTTAATTCCTCTATTCAATAGAGATAAAATTCCTCCTCATAAATTTTAAAAATTTCTTTCTAGTAGGAATGTTGTATATTTTTGGAGGTTTACATTAATTAGCACTTTTGGTGGGATTAATCAATTTAAAATATGTTTTCAAAAATACTAGTATAAACGGTTATGGAAAAAAAGTTGTTACAAAGTATGATGTAATTATGAGAACGGAAGTATGTTGTCTCAGAAACTTTATATATCAATTAAATACATGATTCATTTTAGAAATATAAATTGATGGTAAATGGTAGAGTTTACTTGCTTTATTTTACAGGAACCGAGCACCTAAGTGAGTGATAGCATTACACTTTTTTTTGTAAAAATGTAAATTGTCAGAGAAAAATGAATTTATAGAATTTTAAATTCCATATCAAGTAATATTATTACACATAATTAATAATTTAAATTAATATGTTACGCATCAAATTTTCAAAATGGAATGAAATTAAAAGTTAACATAGTACTCAATATTAAACAAACACAATGTAATATTTGTCATCATAGTATACTCGTACACTGACAAAATAATATTCAAATTATTTGTTAAAAATATATTGACTTTTCCCTTTCAGAAAATTTCTCAATTGATTACCTAACAAAAATATATATTCAATTTTCACGTGAAAGGAATCCTTATTTTATCAAAAAAAGGCGTTGTAAATTGTGGAAGTGTTTGTAGAGGATGGTAAAATCTTTTAGAATTAGGAGATGTTAGTGATTACTTGATCAACTTCGCACATATTCTATTTCCGTCTTCTGGTTCTTTTTTATTGGATTCTTATTTCGGTTTAGTAAATAATTTAGCAGTTGTGGAGGCACTTAAACATCACTGAATTGGATTTTTTAAAAAATTTGTAGGTACATGACATTCACTATTAGAAGTTTTAATCATGCAGAAACATGACATTCACTATTAGAAGTTTTAATTGTACAGAAACATGACATTCACTATTAGAAGTTTTAATTATGCAGAAACATGACATTCACTATAAGGAGTTTTCATTATACAGAAACATAATAATCATTATCAGAAGTTTTAATTATATAGGAATATAACAGTCACAATTAGGAAAGATAGGAAATGCTGTCAATGCACCTCACTGAATTTTAGCACATTTTTTCTTTAGATTAACATCTTTTGAATCGTTCTCTGAAGTAGATTTTAAAAGTACGATAAATTAACTGGCTTGGAATATTCACTTCAGAATTTTGGTAGTCATCAGCGAGTGGCAAGAACATCGGGTGCTATACCTCCGACTGCTTAAAAGAGTTACCAATTCCTTACAATTTAAAACAGTGTAGTCATTAAAATTCAAAATTGATTTTAGTTCAATTCCCCACTTAGACTTATTTTATTTCAAAGCTTAGGGTATCTTCCCAACACTGATAAAACAAATTACATGGAGGGGAAATCTCACATAAAAGCGCAGAATTGCAAGTATAACATAGCGAAAAGAGAAAAAAAAAGAGAAGAGATCGGTTTACGGTTTGTGCCGGTTTTATGCACAAGAAGAATAGGGAAATCCCGAGATTTTGATAATTCGTCTATTAAAACGGCCCGTGAAACTACTACAACGCATGCGATTCTGCGAAACGGAGGTTCTATGACTGAACTGAGAGGTGTAATTTAAAATTTGGGAGAGATTAGTTAAGACAGTTTAATTGGACTTTGAAAAGCGAAAGCATGTCTAAATGAGAAGGAAAGTTATAAAGGAGACGAGAAGGTGATGACATATATATATATATATATATATTCATAAATCTAAAATTTAATAAGGAACGATTAAATTTGATGCTCTTTCTAATGGATATAATAATTATATTACACTTGCAGATAAATATAACAATTATTTTTATAAGGAACCATTAATAATTTTAGTAAGACTGATGTTATTAAAATAGTTTAGATGTTATTCAGGATATTGAAAATAAAGGTATTTATTTAATCTATATATATGAATCAGAATATCTCTTTATTCAATGTGTATTAATGATCGTATTAAGATAATTTTAATTATTTACAATATTTATATATAAATAATTTCTTTCTCATGAAAAATTTATATCATTATTTAATCAAGCACTTAAAGAAAATTATATTTAACATTAAGATAAAAAAATATAAATAAATTGTAGGCATCCCACTAGGAGGACCATCAAGTAATAATTTGGCTTACATTTAATTACATAATGAATAAAACTATGTGACAATATTGATTTTATTAATTTTTGATGTATTCATGATCTAAATATCTTGCATTATAGCATTGATTTTGAAGATAAATCTAATTTCCTTTCATTCTACTTTCTTAAATTTGATACAAATTAATAAAATAAAAGGAAACGTAATATTTAGGCATAAAATTAAAAACTATAAATAATAAATTTGGTAGTAATATTGATAATGTGTGTGAGAGAAAAATTTATATATATTTTCATATTAATAAAACAACTTTCTAGAAAAATTGCATCTATATTTCTATGTTTTGAAACATTCATAACTAATAATATTATGTATAATTATAAATTGGTATTAAATTCTTCTTTAAAATATGGAACTTATACGAAATTTTTCATAAGGGACATCAAAGCAAACTTTCTAATTATTTTTAAGTACGCATTTAAAAAAAATGATAAGTTTCAATTAAAACTTATATAGGACAAATTACATGAATAATTAATTATTGGAATAATTATAGTTCATTTTGCTTAGAAATATTTATTTTATTCAATAATTGGCATATAGATTGCTACACAAAATAAAAACTGCAATGTTTGTATTAATTTGACTTATAAGATTAAATTTCATTATAAAATAAATGAAAAACTTTTTCTTAAAAATATTTCATACTTTATGTGATTGTCAACTATGATTTTATTAGTATAATAATATAATTCTGTTTTGTAGGTTTGGAACAGGTAATCACTATTTTGCTCTATTTCTTATGAAATATAACAATTAATCAATCAAGTAGAATAGGTGGAAAAATATACAAGCAACGCCATTTTGAAAGAAGCAAGTTAAGAAGAGAACAGCTGAATGAAGTAATAAGTAAATTTATGTTTCTTGATCTTAGTATGCATATATTTAAAATTTAATTTATTAATTTCAGGGAAAACAGTTTCTTATTTCTTGAAGTTTACATTCTCTATTTTTGATTTCTGTTGTTTAATTTCAACTTTTGGAGGTTTAATCTTTGAATGTAGATGTTTTTACGATAGATTTCTAAAATAATTTTCAAAGAGGGAAAGTTGAACCCTTACAATAAGATGATAAATGTCTCACCTAATCCAGAAACAACAATGTAAATTTATTTATTTCCTTTCTTGATTTTGCAAATATTTTTCTTGCTCATGAGCACTTTTTTACTATAAATTAAATTTGTTATGCGTGCATTTAATTCTTTTGCTCATGTTAAGTTACACCAATAACAAATGTGATTCTCTTTATTTCTTAAAATTGAAATCGCTTTACTGTAATTTGAAACATTCATTTCCTTTATGAAGTCTTGCAGAATTTAATTAACTTAAAGAACGGAGTTTTAATTTTACAGAGATGTAATTTTACGAAATGTTGTTAAGTTGTCTATTACAGAAGGGAAAAGTTGATAATAACTTCAATATCAATCGTATTAAAATATTTCATTTTGTTCACTTTGTAATTGAACAACGCTTGTATTTTGAAATAATCAAAATTCATTTTAATAGATTGCACATTCTAGTGCAGAATAAAACTAATACTTTTTTCTTCTTTTTTTCTGTTTAGTCAAGGTGTAAAATAAGTTTTTGAAAATTCATCCCCACCTTCATTCAATCAAAACATATGTTGCAAAATGCTTAAATGATAAACGGAAATACTCAAGTGAAAATTTAAAACAGAAATTATGCTTCAAGAACATTTAAAATATTTTAATTACGACTCAAAACAGTATTTGTCTTTCATTAATTTTCCATGTGTATTCAACTGTTCATTAATTTTTTTAATGTTTGCAGATTTAAAATGGATTTAAATTAAAATTATTTTTTAATCCATTATGATGTCTGTGTTATTGAATGATTCGATTTTCTAACGAGGGAAAAAAATGGTGCGCCAACCGAAAAGACTGAAGAAACTCATGAAAATCCAATTTTCTGGTTTCCGATTAAAGTTTCATGGAGACTTTTCAAAGAAAAAAAGAACTTTAAAAGTATTAAAATTCTAATTTTAGTGATTTGAAAGAAAGCATTTCTATTCCTTTCCGCTTTTGAGATTTCAAAATAATAGCAAAAATGTAATTATGAAATGTTTAGACAGAAGCAGAAAATTCTTATATTTTTGATAATATGTAATTAGATTGGCTAGAAGAATAACTAAATTTTGAAAGTTGTCATAGTTTTTACATTCTTAAAATATTAATTAAAAGTTTTAATGCATTAAAGTAACGAAATTTTGATATTTTCTAAAGAGATTCCATTAGATGAAATAAAACATTTTATGGAATTCGGTACCCTAAAATGATCTAAAATTTATTATTATTATTTTTATTTAGTATATTTAGTAATATTTTTTGAATAATTGTCTTTCTATTTATATGTTACTTTTGCATGTGGATGAACCAATAGTTTAAAGAAGTGAAATTGAAAACTCTAAACAAACTTTGAAGCTCGAAAGCGTCTCTTTTTTTGGACATGTCAGTAATTCACGCTGTTTTTTATTAATAACTTTTCAAAAGTTGTTGTATTTATTTGTACTCATAAACATAGCGTTTTACTGATCTTCTTAATGACTACAACTTCCATTAAGACTGACTTCAGTAGTTATAAAAATTAAACTTGGCGAAAAGTTCACATGCAATTTAAATGAAAACTATAATATTAATTTCTAAATCTCTGTTTCTTTTCATCATATATTTTAGACAATTATTTTGATACATATGAAGCAAAAGTTTTAAAAACTATTTATTATTATTTCATTTTCCTTCACTGTTCTTGTTCGTTAGGTACAATTAATACTCTGAAAAGTGATAAATTATTAAAAATTGTTTGGAAATGCAAATATTTCTGAGAAAATTATGTAGATATGGTTTCAAAAGAGCATTTTAAGTTAACTGAATCACACACAAACTTTATTTTTCTCGAGTTATAAACTTAAAAATCATTTTTCTTAGTATGTGTTTTTTCATCAATACATTTAGGAACACATAAAAGAATTGTAAAAATACTCTTTTAACAAATATTAACGAATAAATTTTTTTCTATGTGTTGTATATAATGCACGTAAGAAAATTACGGATCCATTTTTCAAATAAAGGAATTCTGTGTCTTAAAACAATTAAAAAGTAGGGACTATCCGGACAGTTGATATATGATTTTCTTCAGAGATCGGATAATTTTCTCATACAAATCAACTTATTGTTTCTCTAAACTTGAATAAATTATTTTAGAATCAATACCTAAAATTGCTTAAATCTTTCTTGAGAACATTACAAAAAATCTTTTTATCCTACGAATAAATACAATTTTGAAGTTTTCAAAAAAAAAAAAATCGTTTAAAAATTTAAATATTTAAAATTGTACTAGATTATATCCAAACTTTTATCTGAAATCATTTTATTCAGCAGAAAAGCTACATGTCATGCTAAGACATAATTTTTAAATGCGTTGTTGGAATAAGAATTTCAAACGGTAGTGAGTTCTTTAAAAAATATTTTTTTTTTAATAATATGTCAATTTCAAACATTGTTTCTTTGGTTACAAGTTCAGTGTCAAGTTGTTTAAAATAAAATAAGAGAAATCTAAGCCATAATTTAAATAAAAATAGGGAAACTATTTGTACCTTTAATTCAATGTAATTAAATTACTGTTGTAAAATATGTACGTTTTATTTTTCACTCCTGTACAAGTTTCTATTATATACTGCACATTTTAAATACTTGTTACTAGAAACTTCTTGTTTTAGTGATTTGATATCATTATTATCATATAAAAACAAGAAATATAATTGAATTTATTATAATTATATTGAGTTACACGTCTGATACTGCTTTAATTTAATTTCATACACAGTAGAATGTAATTATATTTCAAACACATGTTACATAATTACTTCACAAAGATGAAAAATATCCATTGAAAAGTAAATAAATCCCATCTGCATATTAATTGGGACTTTAAAAATGTGCACTTTCTCTTAAAATTTAAAAGAACCTGCTGTGAAACTATTGGGTTGCTATAAATTTAACGAAACTGCCAAAGGCTACTAACGGATTTCCTCGCGTCAATTCCTTGTCAGTATTTCTACATTTTTCAATTAGCTTTCATTCCCATTTGAATTATTATATATAATTTAAAATAAAGTTTAATTTCATTGTGTAAAATCCTTTATTTAACTTAGACATTAAGTATTTTGAATACTTTAAATAAAACTTACTCACATGATTATCCCGAAATAAATAGAGTATCTATAAGGAGCGTGACAATTAAAATAGTAGGATACCAGCCCAGGTGCAGCACTCATCGCTAGACCATGGATCAGAATTATCAGGTGCATCATCAGTTTCCTTCTTGTTGCTTGAAGTTTAAACAATCAATCAATTTAAAAAAATAGAATATGGTGTATCATTATAGATAATTAAAGAAAAACACAAATCAGTACAGAATACATCTGATAATATATGTAAAAAAGTACTGGTTTGGTATAAAAATTGGAAAAACTAGATGTCTAAATATAATAGACCACGATCCAGACGACCATCCATTCTTGTTGAAATTTTTGCTGAAATTCATAGCACGATTTCTATAGGTCCATAGCATACTGTAATAAGTATTCCCCGTAATTTTGATGTACTGAAAAACGCAATACTCAAGCTTCTGCTCTCTGTTCTGTTGATATTTCCTTATCGAATTCAGCACATCCAGATGTTGCAACCTGGAGACCATAAACGCGCGTCGATATTGTAAATATATTTTTCATCAGATATGATGGAAGTAGCAAGTAGACTTTACGGATATTTTGGATGGATGAGGCACATTTATCTTTAACTCGAAATGTAAATTCCAAGAGCTGCGTTCTAAGAGCTAATGAAGCTCCTCACGACTTGATAAGAACGCCTATATACGAATTTTAAGTGCCTGTGTGATGCAGTATCGCCTCGGTTCATTCTCACTTTTACAGGTATGTGCTCCGTCACAAGTACTCGGCTTACAACAACGTTGTAGAAATGCATCATTCCTGATATGAAGCAGCGAAAAGCAATTAATGACACTGTATGGTTGAAAGACGGGGGTCCTCCTCAAGTAACCGTATGTGTTCGATTGGTGCAGCAGGAGTACTTTCATGATTGAATCATCTCCCGTCGCTTTGCACTATTTGGCCACCGTGATTCGAAGACCCACGCCTACGGATTCCAGATTAAAATCAGACAGGCAGTTAAAAAGAAGATGATAAAGTGGGTTTATCATGTGTAACGTGGGCTTACAAAGGATGTAAATGGTGAGAGGTGATTATTCACAAAAACTAGTTTTCATATATGGGACGTATAACGAAAACATTTACAAACTGGATGAAGATAAATACAAATATAACTACAAATATATTACAATAAAGCTCTAACTCCCTTGCGCTCATATAATGACTCAGAAAATCAAATTATTTAATACAATGCTCCAGTGCTTTCTAGGTTAAGAAATATCAAGTCTTCATCTCTGATCACCAAGCCAAAATCCCTGCTAAAGTCTCTTCTTAAGTTTTCTCAGCCCCGTTTCTCTATCCAAGACTTTCAGAGTGCGTTCCCGATAGCTTTCAAGCCACTTCTCCCCATTCTTCATCACCTGCACCGTCTTCTCACAAACAGCACCGTCTAGTGAGAGTGTGTTGTGTGTGTGTGTGTTTTGTGTGTGTGGGGGGTCTTTGGTAATATTTCCACATCTCACTACTCACGCACAATCATAATAAAATAATCGTAATTCTAATTTATTGATTGTGCTTGAAAAGCATATTTTCTTTATAATGCTTTGAAAAGTGGAGCATCTTATTCTTTTTTAGCCGAAAAAAAAATTCTGGATGGATGGAAAAACTCTTATATTTAACGTAGTAAATTATCCGACTTCTGAATATTTGTAAATGCCTTGAAAGAAATATTTTTTTTTGTTCAATTTTTTTTTCTTTTTCTTTAAAAAAAAAAGATATACTTCTAGGTTTATTAGATATTTTAAAAATAAACTAAATTAAGTAAAATTACTGAGTTATAAACTTCCTATAAACCTGTTCCTCTTGAACAATATTAACACATGAGTGCTTATATGTAATACGTCTCGATATAAATCACGCCTTATTTTCTCAATACCTTTAATTGGAGAAAAACTATTGAGGTTTATGGTTTTATAAAAAAGAAGACTTAATTTAGAGAGTTTATTGATTTAAAGGGATTGAAGACAAATAGCATGAAATTTGGAACTTTTGGCACTACAATCCCAATGAATTTTTTTTTCCTTTAACATCTCTTGTCCGTGTCTTGTATTTCGCATTCCAATAACAATGAATTATAAAATTGTAAAGAAATTTTGATGTAATGTATTTAATTACGAGAAGACTCCATAAATCAATATTTTCAAAAATTATATGATATAGATATATTAGAGAGAATTGGTGATTACTTTTATTTATATAAACCCTATGAGAAAAGGATACCTTATTTATGAAAAAAATAATGTATTAAAATTTGAATATTTGCTTCTGAGTTCCTATAATTAGGTCTATAAAAATAATTGTTGGGATTTTAATTCACCCAGAATGTAAATCATTTAATAGTTATTACTCTTTTTAAATACTTATTTATATTAACCAGAAACGAAATTATAGCGTGTGTTTTTAATGTATTTGTATTAAAAATGTCACACTTTAATATTTCCCGTCTTTGCAATAGCAAATGACTACTCTAAGTCTTCAGAATATGCAACTGCGGATTATAATCTACGGAAAATGCTCTTCCAGAAATCCTTCTTTTCTTTAGACTTTCGTTGCGAACTAATTTACTGCGTAGATAAAATTAAAATAATACTTTCTCAAACTTTTCTTTTTCGTCGCCAAATTGAGCGCGTGTCCCCAGATTCCAATTATTTTACCAGTAATCGGTCCTCGCAGCTCGTAACAAAATAATACAGGGAATCTCCAAATTAAAATTACAATCCGGATTATCTGCTACGGCAAGGTAAAGGATTTCATTTTTGAACAATTAATCTCTAAGAAAAGTAACATAGGAGCTTATTATTGTTCACTCAGAATTATTGTTGATTTTATTCTTGCAATTTCGCTTAACGTGGAATTTAAATAAATCTAATACATAATTTCTTGATAAAGCAGTTCTACTCAAAGAGTATAGTAAATTCGAACACATCTCTCTTCTTAGTGATATTCTTATATATATTTCTCTCTCTTTCTCTCTACATATCATAATCTCTTTCCCCCCCCTTCTTTCTATTTTTCGACATTCTATTTTTACACCGTTTTAAATTCACCAACCAACTTACATGCGCTTTTTAACCGCAGTTGTCCCCTTCTATTTGTAAAGTAGCGCCTTAGGAGTTAGTATCACACACTTCTAATACTTGAAAATTTAGCATAACTTTAAGACTTATCCGTTTTCGAGTTTAAAGGCCGATGTTAAAGGTTGGTTTCTCTCTTTTTGCCACTTATTTAACTTCTCACGCCTGGCATGTTATGCGACCTCTCTGTCTTAGATCCAAAGTGCTTAATAAAGAAATTTTTAATTAGGAAATTCAACTCAATAAAAAAAATTCGGAAACGGGCTGAATGTTGTCATAATTTTCAGACTTTCGCATTCAAGTTTCGACAGATTTGTCTCTCTCTCTCTATATATATATAATGATAAATTAACTAAATATAAACTTTGAAAGACACAAATTAACTAAATTGTTGTTAGCTTGTTTAGAAGGTTTTTCTCCAAATAAATGTCAAGTGACAGTATTTTGCGTGCATAAAAATGTTATATATTAGATTACTTTTTTTTTATCTAAAAAAAGTAATCTCATATGTAACATTTTTCTGCGGTGCACTTTTTGTTAAAAATGGGAGTGGATTATGATCAATGTAAAATTCGATTTCGGTGCCGAACACCCACGATTCAAACTTTTTCAAACTCCACACAATAGCGAATGCTTCCCGCTCAATGGTGGACCAAGCTTGCAGGGCCTTGGTCAGTTTCTGACTCGCATAAGATATCGGGTAAGTCTTTTCATCCAACTTTTGGGATAAACATGCAGCAATGGCGACTGATGAAGCGTCTGAATGAATGGCCGGTTCATCAAAGGAGTATATAAGGAAGGAGCACCGGCAAGCGTATCTTTTAATATTTTGAATACTTCTTCATGTTTATCAGTCCATGGAATTTTCTCGGAGACTTTCTTTTTAGTTAACTCCGTGAGGGGATACACAAGCTCCGAATATTTGGGAATGTACTCGCGATAGTAATTGCACAAACCCAGAACACTACACAACTCTTTCTTACTTGTCGGAGATGCTAAGTTTCTTATTGCACACAATCCACTTGCTTGCAGCGCATTTTTATACACTAGTGATCTGCTATATTCCTTTTAATTTATTCCAATTCAGGAATATCATATTCTAACTGATATTGCTCGAATTACTAGAACGAAACCAATTTATTTGCTCAGAAACTACTTTTTTAAAAAATATTTTACGAAATTATCTTCCAAAAATAAGTCAAATACTTTACTATTAATGTGTTCGATCATGAATAAATTAGATGGTTTGTAATATGTTTATTACTAGAGAGTTTACAGAATCGATAATGTTCGAAACTAGTTACTACTGAAGAAAATTATTAATCTTTTTGACACCACTGATTAAGAAACTTTCAACACGCTTTCTAATAATTACTTTGATAAGTCAAAAAGACAAATGTTACGTCAAAATGCTTGGTTGCTTCAACCGTGTGGTGAACCGGTGTGAATGAAAAGTCAAACTATAACTCATGCTTGTCGTAAGAGGCGACTAAAATGGGTACCAATTACCTGGGGGGGTACAGAAGGGCACTCTACCCCTCGGGATTATATCAGAGGAGGGTCTTCCGGGTAGGGGGACCTCACGGGTTTACCTTCTGTACTCAAATGCGGGCATCATGCCCCCAAAGCACCCTAGTTACCTTTTGTTTTCTCATTGGGTTTGCTGTCTTTGGTGAAATAGGTGACGCTCCCCTGGGATACTGTACCGGATATTTGCAATGACATTTCAAATTGAAAAGGCACTTTTGAAACATTTCGTTAAATTTTGTACACGTATAAGATTTTATTTTTTGCATTAATCTTTTAATGAAACTTGTTCTATTAGTAAATTTGTGAAACAGTAAAAAAGACAATTACTCCAAATGATGTATTATTTCTAAAGAGATTTTTGTTTGAGTTATTACTACAGAAGACCGAATTTTAAAAAGTTCATATCAGCAGAAAACGCATTTAAAATTAGCTCTTACCTGGGGGTACGAATTAACGTGTGTGTAAATTCGTAATTTACTTTCTATTAAACACGGTGCCATGAAAGGGCAGATTTACAAATTTAAACCTTTTTTCCTTATTTTTTTTTTTTTTTTTTTTGCTGAATCTTTCAGCTTGATACCTCAACAAGAGAATGTGTGCAATAAGAGAAGGTTGAATTGCAGTCAAGGTTTTTATTTTATTTTGGAAATATTGGTTCTGTTTTATAAAGCCTTTTATGTTATTATTGTATTGCACCCAATCATATTTGTAAGAAATATTTTTCTAAAATTCCCATGTCAACAGCTTATAAAATATTTAACGATAATTAAATATTATAGTTGACATGCTAGTTACTCATAATAGGAGAAGAGCTCCTTTCAATAGCACTATGTATAAAATAAAGGGAAGATGATCGATGGTAAAGCGAAAAAGAGTACTACATTAATAGTTTATTAATAGCATGAAAGATAAGCAAATAATTCGACAGAATGCAAAAAATGCAAAGATGCTGCATGTAATGTTTCTTAGAAATATTTGGCAAATACTTTATAAAAATAGGATTATTCAAGCTTTAATAATACTTTGACAAATAATTTAATTTTTGAGAAAGTGTTTTTTCTTATGATGGAAAACATGCTTTTTCTTTGCTTATATAAAATTTTAAATAAAAACTTTTGAAAACATTTATTATATTTATACTAATGTACTAGCCCGTACTCATCGATTAGAATTTTTTTAATAGACATTATGTTTCAATTTTGACAAATATCTGAAATATTATCATTAGGTACTCCATATTATTCAAATTATCACATCTACGTTACTAGTTAAAGGATATGTCGTATATTAGTCTAAAACAGTCTCTATAGTAGACATACAGATTTCTGTGTTCTGAACAAAATAGATTAACGCGTAGTTTCTAAATATTTGCAATGATATGTTCTTGTGATCTGTTATTAAATAATTAATTAAATAAAAGCATATTATTTACTTAACTGATATTTGTAAAATCAATATAAAAATCATCAATGTATCCGTTAAATTTCTCCCCCTAATTCCTTCGGAAATATGATTCTAATTGGTAGGTTAATTTTTATTAACGTCGCACTGGAAGCAACACGTGGGCTATTGTCGACGGACTACGTAATTTTGAGCCTCGGTCAGGTGTGGAAGATAATACATGACCTGGCACCCCTCTTCCCTAAGGCCCCGTCCCCATTATTTTGAAGAAATGTATAAATGAATAATATTTTATTTTTATTTTTAGTGTCACCTGATTTAAAACATCCGTATAAAAATAGTTTTTAAAAATGTTATTACAATAAAAATAATTAAAAATACAATTTTTTGGCATAAAACAAGAGAGAAAGAGCATATTTTCAGAATTGTTTTTCCCCATGAAAAATCATTCTATAACATTTATTATTTAGCAAATAAATCATAAGCAATTAATAGAATGATTTCTGTACTGTTCTTACTTGTGTTCTGACTCAGTAAGTTACAACTTCTGCACAGGACATGTACTAGTGAATTTTGAACAATTCACGATATTTCTAAGTTATCGTCACCTGAAAGACATCTTTTTTTTTTAAAAAAACAAATAACCTCCATTCTTATACATTAAAATATAAATAAATCCACTTATAAATTATGCATTACTAAACTCCTAGCCCAGGTTCTAAAGAATGATATCAAAAACATTTCTCTGGAATTTTATCAGACATCATAGAAACAAAATTGAGCTACCATCTTTTAAAAATTACAATTTTACAAAAAATGCAATTCTTCAGAAAATGGATTTAATGTTAAAATGAGCACATGGAATAAAAATAAAAAAAAACACGAATACCAAATAAACTCAACCCTCCCCTCTTTTATAAATTACATCTTCCTCTTTCTCTCTCTTTTTTAAATTTGATTTTCTTGCAGCTATAATTTTTTTCTTGTCATTTTTGAACCGGGTATCGAATGTTGCTTGGAGTCAGTAATACGAATAATATCAAAGTTCTAAAAATCATCAGTTGTATGTTCTCCAGGAATCAAATCTGATGTACATAATATTTTTAGTAATTCCATATAGCTGTCACTAAAATGTATAAAAGATAACTATATACATACAAGGGGAAAGTGTTTCATGGTTGACAAAAGATATATTACTGGATTGTTTTCCACTAGAAGCTATGGAAACATTCAATAATATTTCGCGTTTTATCGTGGGTACTCTTTTTTTAGTATATTTTGATCATATAATTCGATGTTGTTTTAATGGAATTATGTATGATTTTAGTGGGCATTTACACTTTTGATTTATCTTTGCAGCGCATGTAAGAACACATTGGTTTTTGCCTCAAATAAATTACATTTTCGAACACTAACAATACATTGGCAGATCTAGCCCGTTCACTCCCAGCGTATCACATGCGATACGCTCGCGTTTGCTCTCCTATGCCCTGCGTATCACATTAGATACGCTCCGAGAACGCCTGTTGCAGACCAACGTATCAATAGACATACGCTTGATGAGAACATTTTATTTAATTTTCTTAATGTTACTATATGGCGTTACAAGCCGTGAAATCTATATAGATAGATTATTTGGAGTATTGACCTTGGTTATATGGGATTGGATTTCACTTATCCCTATCAGGAGGGGAGTAATTGTTAAAATCACGTGTTGCAGTAGTGACATGATTTAAAGGGTGCACTTGCTTCGGTTTGATTTTTTCTTTCTTGCTTGCTTCTTAGAAGTTCGAATGAGAATTTAGGGATGTTCATTGGGGAAAGGGCTTTTCGTAGCAGATGTTCTCAGCTGTTCGTTTCATTCGGTAGGTTTTTATTTCTAGCGAAAGTCATGACAAAAAGGTAGTATTTATCTGATACTGAGATTTGAGAAATAATGAAAGAATCTGACAGTGATGTTAGCGAAAATAATCCAACTCTGTATATAGCCATTAAAGGAAAAAAATGACGAAAAAGATGTGCCCTTTGCTCTAAAATCTTGCGTAAAGCGTCAAAAGTTGACAAAATATGTGTGTAAGACATGTAACGTTGGACTATGCATTGAAGAATTTTTGTAATAAAAATACCATACGGCGAAATAAGATTCATTTTTCATACCTCAATATTCTATATAATGGTTTTATCAATACACCAAGAAATTTAAGTAACAAATGTAAGTATATTTTGCATTTTATTAAAAGATATGATTTTTTTTATGTAATAATTTTATATAATTTTATGTATAAAACATACAATTTTTGATTAAATCTTTTTTTCTTTCGTATATATTACGTTCAATGCATTTTAAATAATATATGTAAAAACTAAAATATTCTAATGAATTGCCGATTTTAGAGGAATTTTTTTCGCGAATTAGGCTTAATACCTAAAATCGTGTGGGCACAGCGTGACACTCAGCGGTAAGAAGCCGCGGACACAGGGAAGAACTTCTTTTTTTTTTCTCTTCCGGTAGTGAAAAGGCTGGTCCTGAGCATCTGTGATGAAATATCGCTGTTACAGCGCTTTACTTTCCTGAAAAATCTACAGCAATTTTTCAATTGTCAATACCATAGTAATTTTGTAGTTTAACAACAAATTTGTAGTTAAGTTTTTCTTCTTTGTCTAATCCATCCTGATATGGTTTTAGTTGCGAATGCGTGTTCTGATGCACCCCATACACTCAGTTGGTGACACTAAATATACTTTCGTGGCTGTATATCCTTGTGAGTCATAATCACCGTAAAACGATTAATACTTCAGGTGCCTGAGATGCCAAGAGTGCTCAATGATATTAAATGCACCAGACGATTTCATGTTAGATGATGATTTAGAAAGATTTTGAGATATCGGAATACGTTTAACACTCCCTCGGGCACGCATGATCTCTCAAATGTAAGCCTTAAAAATGTTTCTCTCCTGGAGATTGGATTGCGGCGATCTTGACTTTCACAGTATCTGCACTTCGAGTTCTTTTCCACTCAGAAATATAGTCATTCCTTGTTTTTCTGCAATAGAAGTTTCCGCGTTTGTCGTCCATTTGAAGCTCTGCATCTGCCAGATGCACGCGCCTTATAACGTTATCCTATCGCTTCGTTTTTCCGGCTTGGAGTCTTTTGAATAATGATGAGTTCAAAACGATAACTGGATTTAAGTAATCCTAAAGACATGAAAATCTGCAAAAAATTATATTTATCGAAATAAGCGAAACCGGTGTTCTGCATAAAATACCGTTATGAAAAGCGGAATGACGCAATATTCTTGTACGTAGTGTAATGAAAATGTTTGCTCGGAATATGCTGTTAGGATGGGCAAAAATTGTTCAATCGAAGAATCTGATATTGAATATTATTCTGACAAACAAATAAATGTAATTTTCCATTTCCATATCATCGTCTTGTATTTTTTTTATTTATGTTGCTGTATTTTACATGATTTTTTTTGTAAATTTTATTTGTTGTATTTTACACTTAAGAAATTTTGCAGAAACGTTATATTATTGGAAGAAATAAATAAATTAAAAATCAATATAAAAAAGAATAGGAAAGGCTCATATGTGGAGAAGATGTTGCCTATATACATATATATATATATATTCTTTAAAAGTCATGTGAAATATTTTATATAAATAAAGTGCGAACTGGAACTCTCAGATCCAACCCGTACGATGGAGAGAAATTTGACGTTTACACGATGTAGTACTAACCCTTGGTTTTGAAAGTATACACGACGATTCTTTGACATAATTTCTTTACCTACAGCTTTTCCAGTATCAATTTATGGAGCTGCTAATCACTTATTAAATGATTAATCGACTCGAACGTTGCCAAGAGTCATCAAATGGTACATTCGTAGTTTATCAAATTCTCTCATGATTTTTCAGTTCTTTTATTTCAGAAACCCCACAATTGACGGAATCCGATGCAATAATTGAAGCAACTTTTAACAACTTGTTTTCTCAGTGCTTGAACGCTTATAAGCATGGTATATCTGATGCAACACTCAGCGTTTTCGAAAGATTGTGGTCTTTCTCTATCAATCGCATACCTGGCACAAACTGAATATTGATCTAATTCATTTAACTTCCTTTCTTATTTTATATACATGTGAACATATCTACTGTTTGTACATTTAAAAAACATATTTAGAAAAAAACCAAATCTGGACAATCCCATGGATTTCAAAACCTTAGATGTACACAACAGACAAACTAAAATTTCAATGGCACTTTAAAGTGCATTTCTACATTGTAAATCTAATTACTAAGTATATTTTTTTCTCTCGAAGCTTCCCTTCATTATTTTTTCCTATTTCCAGTTTTAACTCAATTACTCATGCTGAATATTTCCGTTTTCGGGCGGATCTGAGTTTAGCGTACTTTTTAGCAACTGAAATTTTTTCGATTGGCGATAAATCGCCAAGCTGGTAATCTTATTAAAATCGTAAAGTTATTTTTCTGGTAACCCAACTGTTTCTGTTTCTCGTCTTGGCCTGATAAATTATGTTTGCTTAATACACATTTTAATGTGCTTGGTTAACTTTTTAATAAACTTCATGTATGTTTCTTAAAAAAATCAGATTCAGCAAAGTGTAATGACTGGCGCTCCCTGACACTTTTCTGTTTTTTGAAAAACGTGATCAATAGTCACACAAGTATCGAATACAAAATCTCGCTTTCTAAGTACAATAGAATATAGGTTTCATCGTTGCCAGACCGAAAGTTGTTACCGAAAGGTGGGAAAATCAGCACAAAAAGATTATTAGTGAAACTATTTCTGGTTTAAAAACATCGAGTTTCAGGACTTTTTACAGAAAAAGTGGACGGAAATCAAACGTCCATTACAAAATAAGGCTGCACGAACGGAAAATCAGTTTCATGGTTACTTTTCCAAAAACGGCTTCGTGATCGTCACCGTTATAGGTCAGTGATTTGTTACCTTTCTTTTTTTTTAAGAAGTTTTTTGTTGAATTCATTTCTATATGTCTTTTTGTTTCATTACTATCCTTAGGAAATTGTCATTCAAACATCATCTTGTTTTCAGTTGAAATATGCCTTAGAGTTTTGAAATCGCTCGTATTTTCTATATTTGTTTAAGTGTTTCTGTGCTATTTACACGTGTTCTTCGAAACGCAACTTTTTCTAGTTTTATTTTGTCATCTGACAAAACACCATCTCGTTTCCTGATGAAACGGCTTCGAATTTGAAAATAGCGCATTTGGCAAAATTTTAAAAATAGCGCCAAGTAGCACGCTAAAATAGGACATTAGCCCGTTTTCTTACAAGCAGAATGACGATTACCATAGAATTTAACTTCTTACATTGATGTTTGTTTTTCCAACTATTCATGGTTTAAATATAAAAAAAAATATTAATTTTAAAAGCTACTACACATATTTTAAGCAGTTATTTCAAACAAAATAAAATGGCATTTAAAAGCATAAAGTGAGCACAATTCAAACGATGTAGCTCATGAAAATAGTAAACAGTGTCTAGTATTGACATTGTTACATCTGAGCTTTTACAACTAAATGTAATGTCAGATTTCTCGAAATGCATCTTAATATATTTTAAAAGTTTCACTTGAAAGATACAAGCAGTAAATATTCTTAAAAATAGAAGAAATGAAACGAATATTTATGAGAAGACATTAGCTTTTGATTTTGGAAGAATAACATTAGGTTATTATTGTTATTATTATTTTGGAAATTGTTCGAAATTCCCCAATGAATATGACGTCAATTCTATGTATTATTGCTAAAAATTGTAGGTAGCTTTATAAAATGAAAATTTCTTATATTGTAAGGCATAAATATGATAGAATTGAGTATCTTTTTTCTCAAATTTGAGGTTTTAAGTTATTTGCTTATCAACTCTCAAAAAACACACTCGTCTTGGTGCAAGCATCTGTAATGTGATTTAAATTTGAAGGCTTTGAATATACGATTATACAGTTGTGTGTTACACACACATACACTTTACAAGCGTATTGTAGCATTTATTACGCGACATTTAATAAAGACAGAAGGCGGCCTTACAAAGTCGTTTACTGATCTAGAAGGAACAAGACATCATATACTCCCAGTCTAAAATTTTTGAAAGATATTGTCATAGAGCTGGTCAAACCATGGTTTGATCTGGAATCTCTTTGGTTGGTCCCACTGACCCACTTGTGCTCAGTAGAGGAACCTGACTATAGTGAATTATCGAAACGAATTCCGTGACTCTTCCGTCATGCAATATGCTGGTGCTATTAATAATGAATAGATCCTTATGTAGGATGACGGTCCGACATTTTTGAAGTAGGTTTGTTTTGAATATTTTAAGGATTAACCTTTTAACATCGGCGGTACATATGCTGTACCAAAAATATTTTTATCGCTCGCTTCGGCTCCGGTACAACTGCTGTACCAAGCTATCTATAGACAATTCTTTCCCTTTTTTTTCCAGCTGACCCTTTTACAACTTTCCCTGGCCTTTTTTACGACTTTATTTCTATTGTCCGTAATTGGGTGGGGATATTTTTCGCCAACGTTATCAGTTGCGTGCGAATTCCTTATCATTGGCGACTTTCAAGAACAACCAAATACTAAAAAATATTCCATTAGATGACTTTACGCTGTCTGTGATCGATAGAATTTTCTTTTTTTTTTTTTTTCTTCTTTTTCTTTGAATGTTTAGAATGAATCTGAAAATTCTCGCAGACATAGAGATTGAGAATTTGATGAAAGATTTAGATGAAGAAAATTTTGTTGATAGAAACCCAAAAACATCTGATGGTGACTTTGTTGAATGGGAAAAAGAAAAATTAACCACTTCCAAGCAAATAATTGTGGCAGATTACCACAAGCACATGGGATATGTTGATTTAGGAGACCGCAGGGCATCCACCTACACTTTTGTTAGACGAACTATGAAATTGACAAAAAATTATTCTTTAGCCTCATCGATGTTGTTGTGTTTCTGATATTTAAGTCGTGCCAATCTAAGTTAAAAACTCAGTTTGAAAGAATTTAGAATGAATTTAATAACATCTCAGATAGGAAAATTAAATCATAAAATTGCAGAGTCTTCAGTAATGAGAAAATGAAGACAATTGATAATAAATTTCTCATTGATCAATTGACGTAAAGAAAAGAAGAAAGTACACATAGTGTGCGAAACAGAATATACAAAAAAAGAACAACTATTATTTGTAAGGCATGCAATTTGGCTCTTTGTATTGACCGGAACTGTTTCGAAGAATAACACAGAATTTATTTAAAAATCTCTTAACACATAAACTAATAAAAAACAAAAGACTAGAATGAAAAGATTAAAACTGATTCATTTTTAATAAAAAGAAAAGGAAAAAATAAATAAAAAAAAAAGTTGTTTTAAAAGCCAGAAAATTTTAAAAGTAGAATTCACTTCACATTTTTAAAACAGACATTTCAAAAGCATTGTTACAAGAACTTTTCAATTTAAGATATACGTTTCATTTAAAAACAAAAAAAAAATATTAAAAATACAAATTAATATTATTTTTTCTTTAAAGATTAAAGATTCATAGAAATATTTGATTTAAAAAAAGGTGTTACATATTATTTTCATTGGAATGCATGAATTAACTGAAGGTTTTGCCTTAATTTGACGAACTTAAGACTTACTCAGAAGCTTTAAAACGTGCTCAATTAAGTTAAAATTATTTTTTAAATCTCACTTTTGATGATACTTAATCACAAAAAGGCCACGGTAGCTGACGAGTGAGATAGCAAACTCGTAGCCGAATTGAGTTGTGAGTTCGAATCCTGTTCAATTGAAAACTGGCTGTTAAGCCTGTCTAGGTTCTAAATCCTGATGTTGGTGAGGTGTGGAAGTTTGGTGAGTGGATGCTGTCCTCATTGCTTGACCGTCGTTCAAATTTATGAAGTCCGTCACTAGTAACCATGTTATTATATTGATTTTTTTTGTGCATTAAAAGAGCGTTAATTTAAAAAATAAAATGTTTAGTGATATTGTTCTACATATTGTTCTTCTTGAAAATTTTCCTTCTTTTACATATTTCGTTGAATAATTTTAAAAATATGAGGCATTATTTTAATTACATAGGTTCAATGCTGCAGTTAAACACTCAAGTGGCAATAATAAGACCACAGAAAAAGTCTGCACACTAAGCCATGCGATTACACACCTATATATATATACGAGGGTGGATTGATAAGTTTCCGGCCTGACCAAGAGATGGCGCCACGAGGCCTACCTTGAGGTGGCGTTCTATAGTACCATTCTTAGATAGCTTGTAGCTATAGTTTCAGTCCGATCGCCATGTTAGTTTAGGTTTGAGAGCACGCTGAACAAGACGCCTCTGTGTTTTTCGTAAAAATGGAAAAGCTGAAAATTCGTGCTGTCATCAAATACTTTTATTTGAAGGGGTTAACTCCGAAGGAAATTAAAGAAGAGATGGACTCAACACTGGGGACATCCTCCCCATCATATTCAAACGTTAAGCAGTGGGTTTCCGAGTTTAAAAAGGGTCGTGTGAGCACCTTGATGAGTCTTCGCCTGTCGTTCCATTGAGGTCACAACCCAGTATGATCGAAAAATCCATCAAATAGTGCTGAAAAGACCACAGATTAAAAGTGCGTAGAGATAGCTGAGACCTGTAAAGATGTCCATATGAACTGTACAAACATTACCTTTAACATCTGTTGTATATGGAAAAGCTCTGTACAGATGGGTGCCGCGTTTGCAATACGACTCTAAAAATTATTCAAGAACATTTCACTCCGCGCGTGCGCGTACGGCAATGTGCTATTTGTACCGGCATGTCGCTTACGGCAGCAGTGGATACAAATGGCAGGCGGCGGGCGGTGGCAGGCGCGGAAGCGGCTGCCAAGGCGGCGGCCAGTTTGCGATTGGCGGTAAGAGATTTGCGGACAATGAAGAAGTATTCGAAGCTGTAAATGGGTATTTTGAGGAGCTTGACGAATCAGTCTATAGAGATGGCATTACTAGACTAGAACACCGCTATGAGAAATGTATCAGCCTTGGAGGAGATTATGTTGAGAAATAAAAAAAAAAATTCTTAAAAACGTTGTTTTTCTTGGTCAGGCCGGAAACTTATCAATCCACCCTCGTAAGCAAGCAGCGAATAAATTATTACGAGTTTATGACTGAACTATCGCACTCTCCAAGAGAACAGTCTTGAGATTACAGAAGCTATTAATTTAATATTGTTTTAACGTACTTGCTTCTAGAAAATATCTTAGTAGTATGTTTTAGCTGTCGCTTTCTATGTTATTTGTTTTGTTAGAAAATTTTAATTTACGTAATACACCACTCTAAGTTATGATAAATATACATTTGAACGTTTGTAAGTCACTCAATTAAAAATGGGAACCAGGAATTCAGAAAAAAATTATTTTGTTATGATATGGCGCCAAATATTAGGATCTTTCTTACTCGTCACTGATTACTGACTAAACATCTGCAACCTTTACCATCTCCCCTTTGTAACTAGAAAACTAACCGTACCACATGTGGTGAACTCAAACTTCCCAGTGGGGAAAAGAAAAATTTTCCTCAATCCTAAAAGCGCTGAATGGAAAGGATATTTTGACTTAGAATCTGCCGACTTCTAAAGGTTAAAAGTTTGAGTTACTGGAGCGGCTAGCTTGATCTCGTAGCGTTAGTCAGATAAAACGCCTTTAGAATACTTCAGTTGTCAGATTGCTATTTTAAGTCCTCTTCTTAGGTCGTTGAATGAATTGAAACAATAGCAGGTCCTTGAACGAGCGATGGTTTCCATTCCAGTGTCCGATAACTTGAGTGACAGAATGGAAAGTCATTGCCTTCAATTAGGGCTAATGTGAAAGGGGCTGCATCAGTAGTACAATCAATTTAATTTTTTCACAACAATGTAGTTTACTTTTTATGACACAGTGGACTATTACATAAAATATAACTATTTATTTTCAAATATTTTATGTGTTAAATTTATTTAAAGTAATAAATAATTGTTTAAAATAAAGTCTGTATAATTTTAGAGTTTCTATGGCAATTCGTTTTCAAATAAGAAGCGAAAAACTAATTAAATCTTAATTTTCAGAGCTAATGAAATGAAATAAAAAGTATTAGACATTGAATTCAAGAGATTATAGAAAATTAAGCATCTAAAATTCTATAGTGATCTGTAAAAATGTAATATTTTAGCATACGAAAGCTGATATTTTCAAATATTTGAGCTAATGTCTGACTTAAACAAACATTTTATACAATTGAAATAAGTTTTAATTGTGTATGAGAAGCAATACATTTTGAATAGAATGAATAACATAGTTGACTGATTTCCTGTAGAATGAATAGGTGCATTTCTTCTTAAAGCGTTCCTGTTATAAGGAATTATGGAACATATATAAGCGGATTTGAAAATGAGTTTTTATAAGAATATATTTCATAAATGTCTTAAGAATGAAGATGTTGGCTATTGAATTTTCCAAAAAAAACTATGCATTGCAACATTTGTGTACTAACGGCTAATATATGACAAACCTAGTGTACTTGTATCGAAGGTGTTCATGACATATCAGGATAAAGAGAAATAAATATAATATATTACAGAAACTAACTAAAGAGGATATATTCGTTTTGCTGGATTATGTCTCTTTGGTATGAGATTTCATTTTTCATATTTTTCTGTACTTTCTTCCATTTCATTCTTTCCAAATTCTTTCATTTTTAGACATCCCTTGGATCTCACCAAAGAGAAGTTCTAAAAATACCTTTATCAATAGATCTTCAAAATATTTGATTTTAAAAAGTTGATATTTTTTTTGAAACCTTAAACAGAAATATTTTTTGAATTTTAAATATTACACGCTTAACGAAAGGCACATATCCTTGAAATCAAAATTTCAATTAAAGTTTTTGCAATTTGTGAGAATTTCTATTTATTTTTAAATAGAATTACACTCCTTTATTTATTGATTGATTACAAAGGAATTAATTGCTTATTTAATCTTATAAAAGTTCTTCAAGAACAAAAACAATTTGTTTTTAACTTTTCTTCCTTTAATTTTTGATAAAATGGCTACTTTGGATGACAAAAAAAAAAGGGTACTTTAAAAATACAAGAATAAAAGGAATAAAAAATTCAATGCAAAATTTTTGAAAGAGAAGATCCTCCATAGGCTTTAAATTTTATTTCACCACAACTTTCTCCTTATAAACTAAAACATAAAAAAAGTCTACTAACTAAAAAGAATGCCAACTTTTGATAAAGAAAACACCAAAACAATGCAATAAAATCAAATTCAGTTTAAACAAACGATAAAATATTGAAGTGGACAATAATATTTTTATCAGGTATTAAAATTAAGCAAACGATACATTTTTTTTATTGAACATATTTCAGCTAAATGTAATTAGCTCAATATTGAAAATTACTGCTGCCATCTCAATTAAGATGATTTAATTAATTAGATATTTCATTGAAATCCTATAAAAATAATTTATAGCAGAAACAATTAGCCCCTTTGGTTAGTAATACAATTCCATTACTTCAATATTTTCAATTACATTTTCAATGTTTTTCAACGTTGGAGGAAGTTTGACTAGCGAAACATCAATTAATATGTGTTTGATTTTCACTGAAGTATGAAAACTGAAGTAAAAAATTATAATTTTTGCAGTTCATTTAAGGTCTTATTCATACAATTTATTCTCAAGAATATGAATTTAACAAAAGATTTCAGCTTTTGAAATTTATCAATAAACATTGTTTTCTGGTAAATTTAATTTGAATACTAAATTAGTTTAATTTTCAATCTTGTAATATTGATTAAGGAATACATTGAATGAGGTAACTGAGGCTGTAGTATCTTCCATTTTTCTTTTGTTTAAGCAGAGAATGTGAAGGAAGTCCGTCACATTCCAAAAAATAATTGCTTTAACATTTCTGACAAATGAAATCGTCTTAGCCTTCTATGGAGTAGATTCATCTGAAGCAACTCAAGGTTGCACAGTTTCCGATGTATAATTACCAATCCAAGTGTCATCGATAGTAACAACTCGAAGCAAAATAAGCAAGACAAATCGATTTGGCACTAATCATATTCTAATTTGGTAGGAAATCAAATGAAGTTACGATTCAGTAAGAAATCTGATAGTAAAAAGAGGTTTCGAACCACTGAACCATTTTAGTAAACATTATTTTAATTGAGATGGTTTTATGTAGTAATAAAATACGTCCAAGAAACATTTTATTTTGAAAAGTGACTCAATTTCCTTAAAAGGAAAAGAAAAATTGTGAATTAATTTAAATAATCCATTAAGGCAATTTACAATTAAACGTTTTCGTTTTTATCTATCACAAACTAGAGAGTTCATAACATTGAAAAATATTATTTGAAAGTTTCATTAGGTATTTATTATTAACTCATAATCGATCAACAAATTTTCCAACCGATTTAAACTTTTTATAATAATCACTATGTATGGTATTTCTAAGATAATACACATGAAACAATGCTTCTATTGAGTAAGTATATTACTAAGAATTTTTTAAATTTTCCGTTTGAATTTCAGCAAAGGAAATTAATTTTATTATTCTAAATAATTGTTTACTAGTATTATATAGTTCCTCATCTTTGGTTATGTATTTTTTTTAAATATAGCCTATATCGATTTTATATATATATATATATATATATATATATATATATACACTCATGGACAAAAAAAATTAGAGCACCAAGAAGAAGTCGTCAAAATGAAACGAAATTTTACATGCGTAATGACTACTTTGATATAAGTAAATGATTAGAAAATCAAAGAAAAATGATCATTTATTTCAGAGAAAAAGGCAAAAGTACGGAGGATTTCATTCCCTGTTGAACCCTCCAGTAGCTCGAATGCGCGATGGGATACGATCAGGCATTGAAGCATACAAATTCTGTATGATGTCTTGAGACATTTTGTTCCAAATTTGCTGTAACCTAGCCTCTAGTTCGTTCAATCTCGTGGGATGCCCAACCCGCTGTCCCAAATGATCCCACATATGCTCGATTGGAGACAAATCTGAGGGTCGGGCAGGCCAATGAAGGGTAGTAACAGTGAGGAGACAGTCTTGAGATACCCTTGCCGTTTGAGGCCAAGCATTGTCTTATCGAAAAATGGCTCCTGGGAGCCGTTGCATGAGTGACAACACGTGTGGTTGCAGGATGTCATGAACATACCGCTGGGCTATCATGGTGCCCCGGATCAATACTAGGGGGTGACCGTGTATTGTAGACAATGGCACCCCATACCATCACACCAGCTGTGGGAGCGGTGTGTCGCTGTAAAGCAAAGGCAGGATTGAGGCGTTCACCACGAGGTCTCCACACACGAACACGATTGTCATCATTGCTTAGATTCAATCTGGATTCGTCACTAAAGACGAAGTGGTTCCATTCCGCTGCAGTCTAGGTTCCTCGTGCGCGGCACCACTCCAAACGGTGGCGTCGATGGGTGGGCGTCAAGGGCAGCACACGTAATGGGCACAGCGAACACAAATATCCTTCAGCCAGGCACCTTCATATGGTTCGAGAAGACACAGGAGCCCCTAGTGAAGGTGCTACTTGTGCCTCGATGGCGGCCGATGAAGCAGTTGGCTGTACGCATGCATTACTTACGATGTGGGGGTCTTCTCGACGACTGGTCTGTCGGGGGCGTCCTGAGCCTGATATTCGTGTAAATGATATCTCTCGGATCCACTGGTCCAAACACCTCCTCACAACACAATCAGAGAGGCTTAATTGACGAGCTACTCGCCTAGCTGACCCCTTAGCTTCCATCATGCCGATAATTCTCCCCCTCTCAAACTGCGACAGCTATTCATAGTGTCTTCGAAAACGGCGTAATGGCATGTCTACCTCAGCTCTTCCTTTGTAAACGATTCAGCACACTCAAACAAGCTTTGGTTACCTGTTTTATACTCCACGGAGAACGACGTTAAACGCCCTCTACCGGCTATACGTAATGCGCAATTGAGCTGCATTTCTAATCATTTGCATATCTCCTTGACATGTACCTTCATGCCATGTTTCGTTACAATCCCGCAATTATTTCTTGGGGCGCTAATTTTTTTGTCCATGAGTGTATATATATATATATATATATATATGTGTGTGTGTATGTATATATATATATATATATATATATATATATATATATATATCAGTTCTCTTTGTTTCATACTCATTTAAATTTAGATATATAGTTATGAAGAAAATATTTTTAATCAGTTCAGAAATAATCCGTTTCTGATATTTCCAAAATAATTATAATTCATCATAGACATTGTTAAGACAAAAATGAGTTAAAATGTAAAACATTCACAGGCGTAAATTTTTATTACATTAAGAACAAATATTCAAAAGAACACGAGGAAAAATTAGAATAATACAATTGGAAACGGTTACAATTATAACAATAAGAATAAATGAGCTTTATAAAATGGAACAATAGCAAAACTAAAATAAACTCTTTTCCTACAGTGATTAAAGGAACCTAATTTTATCCCAAATGATTGTGATCATTTTTAAAAGTTGAGGTATTTCGGTTTCTATGGTTACAGACTTTTCTATATATTAATGCTAATTTATCAAATTAATTCATAAATACTCTCTACCATTCCATAATATTGAACTCGTGGAAAGCAATTTCTATACAATACTTGGAGCGAAAATATTGCTATTACTCTCCTATAAAAAGATACTCATATCATCAACTATACTCAACAGTTTCATTGGTTTAAATTGATTATCGCGATAACATTAATTTTTTTTTTGATGTTACATTTTTGCGATTGAAATTACTGGGGAAGTAATTTATTTTTTGCTTATCTCCTATCATATGTATCAATTTCAGTAATTGGTATTTCAACAGTAATTGAAAAACGATAATGCTTTATTTGAAATTAGTATAAAAGGGTCTTAATAAATGTATTCGAAATGAAAAAAAAAAATAGAACTCAACCAAATTAATTTGACCCGTTTAATTTGTGTTATCGTAATAATATATAATTACAAAATATTAAAAAATGAGCTTTCATCATTTGCTGCAATAATTATTCTTCACTCCCTTTAATGTTTAAATAAAAATATTAATTAATTCTAAGTTACTATAGTATATATAAGATTTATTTAATAATAATTACCTGAAAATGTTTATAATCTTTTTTGGTGTATTTGCTTATTCCTGGGATTAATTTACATAATTTGCATGTAACGCGTTGTGAATTCGTCTGATTTTTATAAATTCTGCTTTTCTTTCAACCTGTTTTTTAGTTTTTATTAACGTCTCACTAGAAGCAATACGAGGGCTATTGGCAACGGAACTCGTAATTTTGAACCACGACCAAGTGACGAGGACGACTCCTTAGCTGGCAGCCCCCTCTCTAACATCCACACCACTCCAACGGGAGGACTTTGGGCCCGGAACAGATTTAGCGTGCATCTGCCCCGGCTACGCGGCGGATCGCCAAGGATCGAATCCTCGACTGAGCGAAAACCGCCAGCTACGAATCCGAAACCATGACCACTAGGCCACCGCGGCCTTTTAAAAACGTCTTTATGTATTTCACTTGGTGTGGGTGGGTATTATCAAATTTTCGATCGTTAAATTAACCAACTTCCCATGAAGCTACAGCTCTGAAACTTTAGGAATCGTTCTTACTCGCCTAACAAAGCAATATTTAGACATTTGCGACAAGTTTTAACTAATATTTTCTTGAATAATGCAGTTTAGCCCAACCACTTGGCGCGATTTCAAAAACTGGCTCCAAACTTTGCAATTTCATTTGGCTGATTGTTAAGTCCTTAAAACTTACCAGGGTAGCCACATCTGGCAAAATACCACCAAATAATTCTTGTTGTCAAATCTGGTTGAGTTAAACTGCATTTCGACCATTTAATTTACCGGATGAATTAATTATTTTTAATTAGTTTTTACGTTTTCATGTATTTCACTTGGTGTGTGTCTGTCTGTGCGTATATGAGTATGTCATCAAATTTTCTATCGTTAATTTAACCAACTTCCCATCAAGCTAGAGCTCTGAAATTTTGGGACCGTTCTTACTTGCCTAACAATGCCATATTTAGATATTTGCGACCAGTTTTAACTAATATTTCAGTAATTTTCTTTAATAAACTTTGCCACCATATAAAAACGTTGGTTTTTATCTCGAATTATTCAGCCTGAATTTCATAAAATAAGATGTTTGGTTTTCAGATAACTCGGTGCGAATTAATCGCATTCTAAGATATTAAGAATATTTATTAATTTAAACGAATGCACTTTTAATTCAGAAGCACACCTGGTTATGAAATCTGTGTAGCAGTAGAAGAATGTATTAAAGTAATATTAATGAGAAATCTTGATTTATTGACAGATAATGTGTGATTACCTTATAATTCATCGTAATGAATTCTATATCTCGCTACTAGAAAAATTATTTAGTTTGATGTGGAACAATTCAATTATTTAATGTGGATAGGTTAGATATAAACAAGAGTCGTTTAGTTGACATTTGGTGAAACGTTTTCGAGAAGGAAAAATGGACTGATTTTATGCTATGCATTAATTATTATTATTTAAATTAGAATTAAATGAAGACGCACTTTAACAATAGGATATGTACTTTTATGTATTTTTTTAAGCAAAAAGAATCGCATTTACAGTTATAGGTAATTATTCATGCGTAGTAAATAATCATGGCTTTAATTACATTAGTAAGTCATTTATTTAAGGCATTTTTTGAATAAAATGTATTGCATTTACAACTTTAAAAACTTGCAGATTATTTTAAAACATAACATTTTATACAGTGAACATTAAAAAAATAATAATAATTAATTTAATAAAATTAAAATATTTGTTAACTTTTTGATTCAAATATCCTATAACTTATACACGAATATTGTCTTGATCTTAAAATTCATGAATTTTGTTTATAAAAACGAAATTAAGATCACTACATAGAAAATAGTCTTATTTCATTAAGTGGGAAATATCAGCTTTACGTATAAAGCAAGTTTAATGGAAATTATATCACTAACTTAAAGAAACACATTTTTTGAGAATAACTGAAATAAAAAATAACAGTTTTTTCTATAATTTTCAAAATAACATTTTAATACCATCCAGAATTTTAATTAATTGTACTGCTTTAAATCATTTTATCAGTTAATGCTTAGGGTGATTTTAGTTCTAGCTTATTTAGAAGTTTTTTTTTTTTTTTTTTTCTTTTTCTGAAATTTTATCTCTTCTACATAAACATATAATTCAAAAGCATCTTCCGCACAAATATCAATGCTTCCTTTATACATAGTTTGTATTATACTTTTGCTTACATTTCGTTTGTATAGGATATATTTGGATTTTAAATGGAATGTAAATATGACATTACGTGAAAAAAGTAGGACGTGTGCATTTTTCGGAAAAAAAAAACTATTCATATTTTTTTTTCACCTCAGTAATTTTGTAATAAACATAAAATGAAATAAGGAAACCAGTGTTTTAAATTGAATGTACTTGTATAATCGAACTGTTATTATAAATTTGTATTTTTCTTCTTGTTGAAGAGTGTAAAAATAGTAGTAGGCTACTTCGTCATTTCTAAAAAAAAGCGATAATATTAGTGTGATGTTTTTACCCTTTAGCTTCTATAACTTCGAACAACTGGTTTGGCATAGAACCATAAAAAGATTTAATTTCATTTTGGCATATATTATCCGAAACAAAATTAAGAGCTGAGCTTATTATTCTGAAGATCATTAATGAAGTCAGATTTTTTCCGCCATCATATATTCGTCGTACAATCAATGCCCAAAATTTTTAAACAAAATTAAAATCAGATATTTTAGCTGCCCATGACTGAACTTGAATACTGTTAGCACATATCTAATTTTTGGCGTCCAGAATGCGAAAAATGATAAACCATTTAGCTGAAAGATCCATTCATGCAATACAGTATTTCTACCATAAGGTAGAATTTCAGATTCTAATAATTGAATATAATCAATATGTTTTTCTAATGAACTTTAAAAAAGACTTTTCTTCCTCCGTAACCAACAATTAACCAGATTATCAACCTTCCTCCTCTCCCAAATGTCTAGTAGAATATAGTTATTTGTCATTTAAACATTGTCATTAATAGTATGTGATTATAATAGGCGCACGGAAGTGAGGTCATATTCCCCCTCTCATCCTTTCCACCTGTTGTATAACAAATAAGATTATCTTATTAAGTGTACCGAACACATGGGTCAATAAGTCCCGAGACTTTGCGGTCGTTTTTTTGCGATTTCCTCCTTCAAACGCACCAGCAAGTCAATAGAATAATCACTGTTGATCGATTTACCTTTTTCGAGGTAGTCAATGAAAATCACGCCATGCGTATCCCAAAAAACTGACGCCATGACTTTGCCAGCTGACTGCTGTGTTTTCGGACGCTTCGGACGGCTTTCGCCAGCTGTGCGCCACTCAGATGACTGCCGCTTCGACTCTGGAGTGTAGTGATGTATCCATGTTTCGTCCAGGGTCACGTAACGACGCAAGAAATATTTTTTGTTGCGAGTTAATAGCGATAAACAGCTTTCTGAATCATCGACTCGTTGCTGTGCTCAATTTTTCATGAAGGATAGTAAATACACTTCTATATGATATCTGTGTCATCTCAGCAATCTCACGGAGCTTCACTTTACGATCTTTCATTATAATTTTCGTCACTTCACTCACATTTTCCGGTGTAACGGCTTCCACAGGTCTACCCGAGCGTTCCGCTTCATTTGTGTCGGTACGACCACGTTTAAACTCGGCAAACCACCGACAAATCGTTGCTTTGGATGGACAAGAGTCCGGGTAACATTTTTCAATCCATTGTTTCGCTTGCACGGTGTTTTTACCCATTAAAAAACAATGTTTTATCAGAACACGAAACTCGGTTTTTTCCATTTTTTAAACAAACTACAAAACGACTTTACTCCAACCTCGATAACTCAGCTGTTTCTGGTCCGATCGACTTAAAATTTTGACACGTTTCAAGCAAAGGTTAGAAAGACCTGGTTACTGGTTTACTACGAGCGCCATCTATGGGTTAGTCTCGGAACTTATTGATCCATGTGTTACTTCTGGAATGTTATGGATAAGGGACCACCCTGCTATCTTATCTTTGGAATTTCAACCTGGAGATAGGATAGCAGGGTGAGTCCCTTATCTATTAAGTTAAGTTTTTATTAACGTCGTAATAGAAGCAACACTAGGGCTATTGGCGACGGACCTCAAAATTTTGAACCTCGATAAAGTGACGAGGACGACCCCTGAGCTAGTAACCCCTCTCCTAACTTCCACACCACAGGAGGACTTTGGGCCCCGACAGATTTAACGTGCATCAGCCCCGACTACACGGGGGATGTTTAGCGGCGGTCCCTTATCTTCAACATTCCAGTAGTAGGCACACGGGATGAGATAATCTTATCCGATATATGTTCCAACATGAACAAAGGTGCTGGGATTAGTATGATGTTACTATCATATGCCGGTTACGGCCGCGTACTACCGTCACCAATATTGATACCCATCAGATGCCATTCCAATCGAACTTTTTCTCATCTGAAAAAAATAGCATTCATTTGTCCAAAACAAATGGTATTTTGCCAAAAGCAATCGATTATCTGTGTGAATGTTTGACCACATTAGAACAAATTTCTTTAAAAATCTATAAACATTAGACTTCTTTATATAATTATAAACAGTTTGCTTTCACGTATGTGTTAATCCGGCTTATGTTCTGACCTTTGAAAATGTTGAGGAATTCTTTTTAGGTGCGTCCCCAGTAACTCTTTCATCATCAGTGAGTTTTTTTTTTATTTTTATTTTTGCTTCCATGAGTATTGGCCTTTCTCAATAAGCTTGAAATAGTATTACGATCAATGTTAAGCTTACGGGCAATATCTCTTTAACTTTTTCCTCCAATTTCTATAAGTCTTAGTTTGACCTTTTGAATTGCGATAAATATATTCTTCTAGGCATTATATCGAAAAAATATAATTTATAAACCGCGATATATATATATATATATACTGCTGTTTGTAGAAAATGCAACACCATGAAAGAATCATCAGAATCAAATGGAATTTAATGCAGAAACGACTTGTACTGATACAAATAAATGATGAAATTTTCAAAACAAAAGAAACAAATTAAGCGTCCGAAATCAGTATTTGGTGCAGCCACCATGCGCTGCAATAAGTGCTGCTATACGACGTGGCATGGAGTCAAACAGATGTTGAATATCTGCTTGAGGAAGAGAATTCCATATCGCTTGTATGCGCAACCAAAGTTCGTCTTTGGAAACTGCAGGACGCGGATCACGAGCGAGACGCCGACCAACCATATCCCACACGTGCTCAATAGGCGACATATCCGGTGAATAAGCAGCCCAAGGAAGAAGTTGCATGCGTTGTGCTGAACAGAAGTCTCGAACAGTCCGCGCAACATGTGGGCGTGCATTATCCTGCTGAAAGATAGCTCCAGGGATGCCTTGAAGGAAAGGAACGACTTCGGGCTGTAGCACTTCACGGACGTACCTGTTGCTATTGAGATTACCCTCATTTCGTATCAAATTGGATCGTCCATGATACGAAATCGCACCCCAGACCATAACTCCGGGTGTTCAACCACTATGTCGTTCAATAATACACTCAGGAAGGCAGCGTTGACCGGCATAACGTCTAACACGAACACGGCCATCACGGGTCCACAAATTGAAGCGTGATTCATCTGAAAAGACAACTTGGTGCCAATCAGCTCGCCTGTCTCTGTGCTCAAGAGCCCACTGCCGACGCAGCCGTCGATGATTCGCCGGGAGGGGAATCCTGTATAAAGGCACCCTTGCACGCAATCCACGGCGCAGCAGACGACGACGAATTGACGAAGCCGACAATTGTACACCTGTAGCAGTAGACCAACGTGCTGCCAGCTGCCTGGAGGAAGCTGTGCGATCATTCACCGTCATGCGGAGCAGGTGTCGATCATCGCGCTCTGACGTCACCTTCTGTCGTCCAGTGCCTGTTTTTCGAGTTGTTCGGTGCTCGTCGGTCCACTGCTTCCAAACTCGCATCACTGTGGAACTGTTCCGCTGCATACGAGCTGCTATTGCGCGATAGGAAAATCCTCCTTCTCGAAGGCCGATTATCCTCCCTCGTTCAAACTCCATAAGTTGCTTGAATTTCTTATTCTTCCGTCGTGGAGGCATACTCAGGTCTCACTAAACGTTTGCCACTAACAAATAATCATAGACTTTTTTCAACGTCCCGCTACAGCACTTTATTTATACGCTTTCAGCATCAATTCAGAGGGCGCTGCGCGCGCCGCGCACGCGCGATGGCTCTGAAACTTTATTAATTTGCATAATATCCTATAATTGACATTTGCTGCGAATTTCATTTGATTCTGATGATTCCTTCATGGTGTTGCATTTTCTACAAACAGCAGTTTATATATATATATATATATATATACATACAAATAGAATCAATAAAATAGACAATATTTACTACAGAATTCACAAATATATCCACTAGATTCAACTTTTGCAAATGTCATTTTACCTTTTTACAGTCCCAAATCCATGTAAGCCTTTTTCCGTCTTTAAAAAAAAGAGAAAAGACTCGAATGAAATGTCCTGGTACCTAAAAAAAGCTCCAAAACATAAAACAGTTCCAACTAAAACTAGGAAATTATTGTAAATTAATTTCCCTGTTTTAGTTGTTAATTATTTAAAGAAGTTAAGTATTCGTCTACTATTTCGCATTGTTTATATGAAAAAGACTTAAATTAAAGTCTGCCTGAATCCTTGTGTACCCCCATAGAATCTCATTTCGAGAAATCACACATAATTATAATGTATGTGATTTTCAAAATAATTTTAAATATTCCAGTACTACAAACTAACTAATTGAATTATTCTAATTAATTTTTCTCTTTATTTTGAAAATAATTTTTTATTCTAGCTTTTCAGATTGATTAATTAATCGTTTATAAAAATGTCTCAGTTAAAAGCTACACGAGGTCTATTCTGTCTTATTAGATGCTTTCTGATTTATCATCTTTGCTTCACAAACTTGTTTGTTTTCAATATTTCGTAGTGCTTTTCTAATATCTAGGCTTCACACGATTTCTTTTAAATTCGTTATTCTACTTTGAGCTCTTTTATTAAAGAACATCACAGCATCCATGACACCTATTTCCTTTTTGTTACACCTAGAAATGCTGTTTTGTTCTAGTTGTTTTACAGCTAGGTAAACGTTGTTATAAACAACGATTGAAGTTTACTCTGGAAATTTGAGTTTTTCCTGTATACATCTTTCTAATTATTTTTTCTTATCACTCAATGGTTTTCATTTCCACTTGGTGTGGGTGTTATTTCATGTAATAAGATAAGTAATAGTATTACGTGTTTAGAGCCTATTCCGCCAGTAACATATTTCATATAAAACCCTATAAATGTTGTCATTTTTTATTACAATTATCTTACAACTTTTTGATGCAACATGAGTAACAAAAATTTGAAACTTTCTTTATAATATAAAAAATATAATGTTAGTGAAACATAATCCAGAACTAAGTAAAGAATCTAAGTTATTTGGAGTGTTGACTTTGGTGATATGGGGTTGGATTTCACTTCTGGCTATTAGGAGGGGGGGGTAATTGTAAAAAAGCACTTGTTGCGGAGGGGCTCTTTAAATGTAATAGCATGATTTAAAGGGTACACTTGCTTTTGATTTACTTTTTTCTTTCTTGCTTGCTTCTTAGTAGTTCGAATGAGAATTTATGGATGTTTATGAGGGTTAGGTTTTTGGTAGCAGATGCTCTCAGCTGTTCGTTTCATTCGGTTGGTTTTTATTTGTAGCGACAGACATGACGAAAAGATAGTATTTATATGATACTGAGATTTGCGAGTTAATGAATGAATCTGACAGTGATGTCAGCGAAAATAATCCAACTCTGTATATAGCCTTTAAAGGGAAAAAAAGAACGAAGATGTGCCTTTTACTCAAAATCTTGCGTGAAGCATCAAAAGTTGACAAAATATGTGTGTAAGACATGTGACGTTGGACTATGCGTTGCAGAAATTTTTCTTTTAAAAATACCAAACAGCAAAATAAGATTCATTTTTATATCTTAATATTCCACGTAATGGTACTTCGTTATACCATGAAATTTATGTAACAAATGTAAGTATATTTTGTATTTTCTTAAATGATATGGTTCCTTATGTATAAAACATACAATTCTCGATTAAATCTTTTTTTCTTTCGCATATGTTAAGTTTAATGTATTTTAAATAATATATGTGAAAGCCAAAATATTCAAATGAATAGCCCATTTTAGAGGAATTTTTTTCGGGAATTAGGCTTAATATCTAAAATCTTCTAGGCACAGCGTGACACTCCGCGGTAAGAAGCCACGGGCCCAGAGAAAGCACTTCTTTTTTCTTACTCCGGTAGTGAAAGGGTTATAGAGTGTATTAGACATTAGGTTATTTTTCAAAGCAATGACATATTTTTTAAATGCCACCTGGTTCCATTCTAGCACTGAAACTTCAGAACATTCACACACACCTTATTGCTCCAACTTTTACATTTAAAAAATATTATCTGAAAAAATCTGAAATTTTTTTAATCTGTAGATATGTTGCAGAAAAGATTCTATTGAAAGATGTGTGACTCCAGTTCTGCCAGCTGTTATCAAAAACTGCTGTTGCTACTACCCAGGATGCTTTTTTTACAGCATTTCTCATTTATTAATTACTTTTCTTCTTAGACTAAGCGTGTGTACATAATTGTAATGTTCATATTTGTAAGTGCTGTTGGTAAAACCATAATTGTACAAAATGTTTTCGAAGACCTACCACTTTTGCCTTTACAGAACATACTATAGGTAATGCAATGTTTCTATCATCCAATCCGCTTTACGTATCATTGAGATAGTAGCTTATCCATAGGAAACACATTGTAAAATTAAATTAACAGATGATCCTCTGCAAATTCCAGAATCTTCTCTAGTGACAAGTGAACCGGATTTATTGCAGTATTTGCATTTATCTATACTCCTTAGTAATTATAAAATTATACTCAACACAATACTTATATAAACAATACTTCAGTCATAAAAAAGAATATAACTTAAAGTTTTTACAGGTATCTTTTTTTTTCTTTCTCGAAAGACTGGAATTATCTCCATGGATATCTTCATCATTCAGCCATTTTGCTTAGTAATAAAATATCCCTTACGCTTCCAGAATAATTTTGCATTAGGCAAAATCAGATGTTAACAAGTTAAAAAAAATCACGAATCAACGAAAAACATTCTAGAAAATGTGTTATAGCGTGTAGAAATTTTCAATATTGAAAAAAGAAAGTGGAGCAAAACAGTGTACACACAATTGCTGTAATGACACTAAAAACCTTAGAATTTTAAACACAAATAAGTGAAGGCATTCCAAAATGGTGCCCGAAAAATATTCTTTACTTTCATTAAAAAAGAGAATGTGTAACGTTTGCTTATAACTTTAAAATTTGATTTTCAAAAATTATATTTATCAAATTCTTATAAGTAGTAAATGTAAATATTCAGCGAAACTCCATCCGTTTTTTAAGAGCAATAAAACGTCCCACTAGAAGCAACACGAGGACTAAAGGCGACGGACTTCGTTATTTTGAACCTCGGTCATGCGAGGAGAACGACATCTGAGCTGGTATCCCTTTCTCCTAATTTCCACACCACGACAACGGGAGGATTTTGAACCACGACAGATTTACCGTGTTTCAGCCCCGACTACACTTCGGGTCTTTAGTGTCATCAAGTCTCGAACCTACGACTTAACGAAAACCGCCGGCCGCGAGTTTGGCTACCATGATCACTAGGATAACGTGGCCACATAGGAATAAAGCATAATATAATTAAACTCAGAAAAAAATGCAATACTGCTATTTTCTAAGAAAATATTTGCTATATTTGTTTCAATGTCCTATGTACAATTTCTCATAGAAAGAAGAAAGGACTACAATCTTGGACACTTTAAATGTTTAAAAAAAGATTAGATTACAGATTCGCTACTCCGAAACCAAAAGAAGAGAAGGTTCGATTCGACAAACTCATTTTTTTCAAAATTTGAATTTAAAAGTGGGAGTTTTGTTTCATATACCAGGTTGAAATTCACCCGTGATTGATTAGTAAGTTTTAAAAAGCTGAAAAAGTTATGCGTGGATACATAATTTTTGTCTCTTTAGAGTCGAACGCCAAGGTTTCTAATTGTTCTCTTCTTTAACGATTTCTGTACCTAACCTTGATGAGAATCGACTCTCCTTAAATGTATTACCGAACATAAACTTTATTACTATGCCTCTTAAGAGATCTTTTTTCTCCAGGTTAATTGCATTGTATACAAGCTTTGCCATAACGGCACGATATCCATGATTGAAATATAGGTCTTTTAGATTTACAACTTATAATTCAACACATTACTCACAAATATTTTCATTTCTTCAAAATTACAATTAATCCAGCAATATCTATAAACAATTTAATCATGAATCCAAAATAAACATTAACTGACACAGTCGCCTTAGAAAAAGAGTAACACATGTCTGAATCAACACATAAAGAACATTGACATATTCAGCAAAATTGCAATGATGCATAGTTAATACTTCCAGATTCACTTAACTATTGTTTCAAAAATGCAGAGTGTATTTAATGTGATTCTAAACTAACCATAATCAAATGACTTAAGCGAAACCTTAACTGACAACTCCATTCTTTAACCGTCCATACCGCGACGACGTGAAAATGTTGAGCAGTCATAGTTTACCATGTTTCAGTGCCACTACAGAGTGGTTCTGGAAAGAACGAGAAGAAAAACGTGATTCTTTGGTGAAGAGTCCATTATTCTACCAATTGGGCTACCTCAGCTCCAAAGATATAGACGGAATACTGACATACAACTTAATTTTTTTATTCTATTTACATTGAATATAAACAGCAAGTTGAGAATTTTTAGTTTTCCCTGGATATATATGTATATACCCGAGGTTCGCTTAATAAATACTTGAAAGGCATAGAAAAAAATTATTTCGGTAGAATGTTTTTCAACATAATCTCATTTTAGCTATTATACACTATTCCAATCGTCTCTCCAACTCTTTTAAAGGCATCTAAAAAGGAAGTTCAGAAATGTTCTCAAAATATGCATCTGTTTGTGCGATGTCTTCTTCGTTCGACAACAGCTGTTATCCACCTAACCGTTATTTTTAAATTTGGAAATGAAAAGGAAAGTCACCGGGGATGGAATATGGTGAAAACGATAGATTTTTTAATAATTTGAACTTTAATTCCAGGATATTGATAATCAAAACTGCACAGGTATGCATCCCGTGCATTGTCTAGACAAAAGGGGGTCTTTTTCGTTTTCAAATTAGGACGTTTTTTCTTGATTTCTCCGTCCAATTCATGTAATAACGCCGCATAATTCGCTCCAGTTCTTGTACTTTGTTTTTCCAAGTAATGCATTTGTTCAGGAATAAAAAGTCGTTCATGTTTAGTCATGAGATATTTATTACTATGATCTATTTTGAATACCTGTATGCATACATTTCTGAAGAAGAATGACATTTTTTGTCTTCCAGAAGTTATTTATGTTTGTAACATGGTTTTCGCAGTTAATAAATTTGTAAATACTGAAATGTACTTATTTTCAAGTTATTGTCATAACAATTTTATGCTTATATTTTTAGAACCGAAAGTGATAATAATTAATATGTTTCAATTCATTGATAATCTTTTCTATAGAGCCTTTTTATCTATGTAAACAAACTGATGACATACATTCAATAACATTTAATCCTATAAATAATCACTCCATCCGAATTTGTCTGAACAAAAGTAAATAACTTACTTCTCATATACTCTACAAATATTCAATTTGTGACGTTTGCTTCTATTTCACTTGTAATAGATGCTCATTCATTTACCACAAAAGAAGGTCCGAATGTCGATAGTTGAGTTAATAGAATGATTCCTCCCCATGGACCATCAAGCAATATCGAGCAGAGAGAGAAAAACAAAATACGGAGAACGCCATGGGATTTCCGACGTCTATTGTATCTTCATAATGGTACCCCAGAAAAAATGCAGCCGCAAAGGTTCTCCCACTCTCTTCTTTATCTCCATTTCGAAAGATCATTGGTCGATAACCTTATCAGAAAATAAAAGTCTTAGGATTCTGATTATGTCTTTTATGATTTCGCGGTACTTGATATACTTTTTATGCCATTTTTGTTATAAATACGCATAGATAATTAAAGAAGCAAAAAGTAATACAGGTTAGTAACGCAGTGATGTCTAGATTCAATCAGCAGTAATAGGCACGAAAAAATTGCAACGGTAATAATATTCTACTGAAATAAAGATACTTAACCTTCAGTTCATTATTACGTCTTTAACCAGGAAAAATAAATTTACAAGTATTTTAGATCCAAGTTAAAATAATGCATACTTTTTTTTTAAAATTAGAACCAATGGATGTCGCCAAAGTCAGTCATGGAGGTAATTGTATATTTGGTTAACTGTGCTTATGCAATGAAAAAATCACTTTTATGTACACAAATAATTATGTTATAGCCATTTATAATTAATAAATGTATTTATATTTGTAAGTCATGTACATAACTTTATGTTCATTTCAAAAAAATTCTATTGCATTTATAATTTTAAGAATTTGCCAGAATTCCTATAAATATATTATCCTATAATTCTAATTTTAAAAATTAAATTTAATTAAATTTTAAAAATATTAAATTTTGTAAAAGAAATTTATCAAACTTTTTGTACAAATACTGTTCAATACTTAATATTTGTGAGTGCTTATTAGATAAGAATTATATTAACTGTATAGCAGCGTTTCTCAATTTAAGGAATATGATAAGACTTCATTGGGATTGGAGAGTATCGAAAAGAAAATATTATTAATAAATTGATATATTTACAGAAAGGGAAATTAAAGTACACATATATATGCTGATATAATACAATTATAAACATAAATTTATCCGTTCTGCACAATGTATTTAATAATTAAGTTGCAATACTTGTTTAAAAATAAGTTTAATAACTATTAATGACTCTCTTGGGCTTGTCTTACAAAGTAAAGTTTTTCGAAGCAAGACTTCAAACTATATTTTGTCTCCAACACAGTCACCGTTGAATGTCCGGTTTCGTAAAAGTAGGATGTTCAAAACGGTTATGATGTACGAAATTATCTTGTTTGCCGTGCAAAAAACTCATCATTTTTGTGCAAATGTCGTACAAGTACCTTTCCTCTTTTACTCCAGTACTGGTGAACTCAGAATTTAAGTATTCTTGAGAATTTTTCTTGGTTTTATTTTCGGAACCATATTCGTCTGTGCACCTGTTGTTGTTTTACTATCGTTTAACGCGAACTGACGCTAATTTAAAAACTTTTCCATAATTCGTAAAAAAAATCATCTTCTGTAAGTATTTAATATCGTATGCTTTTCTATACCTCCGATATGCATATAGCAATTACATACGCTTATCCAGTATGGGGATGTGCATTAAAAATATTATAAATATTTTTTAAACTTAATTTTAGTTTCAAAGATAGCTAAATCAGGATGAATCATGAAAGTTAATGAAATAATAAAAGCTCTCAACTACTTTCAGAAAATCCATTCAAAATCTTTTAATAATTTTCTTTAATTATATCCCTAATGTTGATAATATTCATATGTAAAATTTAGATAACTACAGATCTAACATACAAATTAAAAGGTCTAGGAAAATTTTGCTTGATTTCTATGAGCCATCCTAAATCTCTTAAATCTTTAATTATTTTCATAATATCCATTAATTTCTTTTATTATCAAGTTGATTCTACTTACATTAGAAAAATTTACCCCATTAAATTTTTAATAACTCAGAAGTATCCCAGTTTTGTGCATTCTTTGCCAAAGCTTCAATTCATACACAAACTGAACTTTTAATAGCAATGTATGACAACTATATAATTTTCACCCTTAATTATTTTCAAACTAAAGTTATGTTCATACTCCATCTATAATTCCAATTTTTCATCTTTCACACCCAGGGGGCAGCTAAATAGTTATATTCTTCATCTAATTAAAACACAGTCTTTCATCTATTTAAAGAATTCTCAGCTTCTCTCCAAAACTCAAGATCATATAGAAGTACATCAGCTTCAAACTCACAGCTTCACTTCCCCCAATCTGCCTGAATTTCATCATTCCAAGAAATTTCACAAGTTACTAGATACGAGCTAAAGAGGCGCTTCGTGACCCAGGCACCCGATGAAATCCATTATCAGATTGGCACTCCTCCCAAAGTCATAAGAACGCTCAATATGGTGGACGAAAGAGAGTAACACTGTAGTATATATTGCAGCTTTGTCAATGCAACCGCTTGGTGTTGCCAGATATAAGAAAAATTACTTATTACTGTTAATTTCAAAGGTTTATAATGAAGGTCAAAATGTAGCTTTATCGTCAAATATTCAAAATGCATTGTTATTATATGAAAGGTGGTGAGAGTGATGAAAGTTATGATTGAAAATTGGTTTTCAGCCACTGAAAGTAGGAGAAACACTGCCGAATAGAAAATATTATCATTCCATTATATGCAAAATATTAACACAATGGAGAGTATAGATTTTTAATGTACCAAAATCTTTAAATTCCACATTTTGAAAAAAAAACTACAAATACGGCAACCTTTCTCAAAACTATATATATATGTGTTTATTATTTTAAAAAATAATTTTCCAACATTCTATTTAGGAAATTTTTCTAAATGATACATGTACAGAGTCAATGAATGGTCCTCTATTTTTAATAGTATATTTAGAAAAAGTAAAATTTGAAGTATTTTAGCATTTCACTTAAGGATCAAAACTAAAGTTGAGCTACTCAATTGCACTAAATATTTTTTCGAATATTGACAAATGTATAAAATGGTATAGTAATCTTTGATTTATACTCTTTTAAGTTTTCCTTTTAAGTCTCTCAATCAATCATTAGTAGAGAATATTCTATAATTCCATTTGTTAATCATGCCAATCAGTGGATTAAAAGCCTTTATTTTCTTTTGCCTAAAACGTTTGATACGCCCGTATCAAGAATTCTTCCTGTTTGAAATGTTTAAAACACAAATAAATGGAACTTATGCAAGGTACATTGCAAAATTCTCTCAAAGTTGACAAAAATGGACGTTCATTATTATAATTAAAATATTGCTCTTTAATTTATACTGTTAATATTTAAAGTTTTGTAACATAAAGCTCAAAAGAGTCGAAAATAGTTATTTCCGTGTTTTTGCTCTCATTTTGTGCACACTATGGTACACGTTTTTAGTTAATGATTACACTTCGATTCAGTAATTTAAATCTAAGACATTTACAAATTATCGTAATAATCCTGATAAATATAATTAAAATAATATATATATATATATAACACATCGATCAATAACTCCCGAGTCTAACATTGAAAACAACATTTTTTTTGCAAAAATGTTTTTTATTCATCAAC
>BMAW01019117.1:56252-71271 GCA_019974015.1 Nephila pilipes
TCGACTTAAAATTTTGACACGTTTCAAGCAAGGTTAGTACTCTAGAAAGACCTGGTTACTGGTTTACTACGAGCGCCATCTCTGGGTTAGTCTCGGGAGTTATTGATCGATGTGTTATATATGTATATATTAAGCATACAACAGTTAAATGAGTAGAGTTGTTTAATATGCAACTGTGAAACTTTTCGATACGCATTTGAAATGGAATTTTAATTATAAAACTTGATTTTTAAATGTCAAAGTCAGTCTAAATGAAATTGAAACTGTAGATATTCACTGAGACTTTTAAATATAGATTCCTATTTTATTATAAATTCGTATACATAATAATATTCTTCAACATCCCTTTTGTATTTTGGATGTTAATTTTTTTTCTAGACATTGATAAAACAAAGCAATCACACTGAAACATTTTCATTTTCTATAAAATAATCAAATCCGTTATTGGATAACTACTCTTATTTTCTTTTCGTTAAAATTCGTTTTTTAACATAACAGCATTTCTCTATTCGCCATTGAAATCCTTTTTTCTTGTTTTATATGAGAAAACTTAAAAATAAATTTTAATTTTTAAAGCCATATGAAACGCATTTCAAGTAAGATTTAAGATAATTAAAGAATTTATACTACAGCTAATTTTGAAATTTCACTGGAGAAAGAAAACTAATTTTTTAGAATAAACTTTTGAAAAGGATAGGATATTAAGAACTTAACTCATTCAGAAAAATGTTTTCTTTAAAAAAGAATTTCTATTAATTTAAACAAATTAAAAATATTAATTAAATTTGATATAGAGATATATTTAAAATATTATGAGTAAATAACGAAACTAAAAGTTTGTTCGAAATGGAATGGTTTGAAAGTAAATTTGTCAGTTTTTCTTTCCTACATAATTTAATCCTTGTGTGTTTAAAGATATTTCTTCCTTATTCAGTTTATAAGAATTTATTATATTAAACATATTCATATGAGAACAACATTTGTATTTTCTTTCACCTGTAAAATATCTCAAGTTTAAAAATTTGTATATTTGCATTTAATTAACATATTTGTGGTAATTTAAATGTTTAAATGTAATTCATGTATTGTAAGTTATTAATATGTATATAAAATGTTATTTCGTTTGAAACTCAACGGACTTTCAAATTACTTAGCAGCAGTGTGGAAAAAAGAGCAACGTTAATTAAAGTACTTTGTATATTTTAATCCTATTTTACGTACTAAACTACATTACATGCGTAACGTCACTTGCAACATTAGAACAATGAGACTATGGGTTTTTAAAATAATTAAAACAAATATCCTTATAAATATTTCTACACTGATATTTATTTATAATATTTTGATATTTTATACATCAATTTTTAAGATTAACATTAAGTATGGCGAAATAAATTATAAAATTCGAAGGAAAAAAAATTGAACGAAGTACGAAGTAAACGTTATGTCCTCTAAAACACATTTTTAATGAAAAAATTAAGTGTTTTATTTTTACCTCTCACATTTTCTTAATCATTCTTGTAACAAAATTTTATATTAAAATGTCCTCATTAATTTTAAACCACAATTAAGTTTACCGCTAACTTCGTCAAGCTACAAGTTTTACTTTTTAATGAAGTCAAGGTTTTTAAATGGCGTACTGTCATTCAATAAACCCTAAAATGAAGTGATTAATTCATTGTTTTTCACTTCATCTAATAATAGACATCGTAAACAAAAGATTAACTTTACTGATGTTCTTAATTAAAAAAGATGGACTTTGATACTTTTTTCTCAATCTTTTCTCTCTCTCTTTACTTCTAACAAATATATAAAATTAAACGAGAAGCACTGTAAGCCTTTGGCAATTAATTTTTTCAATATCTCTGAGAATATATCTTGCAGTAATATCTTATAATCATCAATTTATATATTTAAAAAGAAAATATCAAAACTATATAATATTAAAATTGATAATTTTAATGTGTTAATACCTGGAATTCATTTCAATAGTGAATTACTCCCTTTCGAAATCATGAAATGCTAGATATTTAGCTCTTCAAATAGAAATGTTCCATTCATTAATGTTCAGTGTAAGAGGCAAAATATTAAAACATGCTTTGAATAATATTTCGCTTGCATGAAACATATCTTCCAAATTATAATACTGATCACAATATAAGAATTGGTTCGTGATAGTATTTTTCAAAGGATATATTTGTGATTCATTGAGCTATGTAGGCACATTCGTAGTTAGTTTCTTGTTTGCAAAACTGATTGCTCTATATGAATGTTGTTCTAAAGACTTACACGAGGAAGGGGTTATTCTTTGTTACATTAGATATTACCTTCGTATAGGAGAATTACCTGAGGGGAATACATATTATTTTCAAGTATTTAATTACAATAGATGTAAGATACATGAAGGTAATGCGGCTACTCTTATTTCAAACTATAATTACGATGGCTAGGATGAAGTTGAAAAAGGATAAACACGTGACTATTAGTAAAGATCTATGAAGAGGAACAACTAAACTCCACGCTAGTTATTGAAGAAGAATTTAGAATATTTAAAAAATATCAGAATCTTGGTTACGAGCAGTTATATAAGATACTAAAGCAGCGTAATCAGAAATTCAAGAAATACAGGGCATAGGAAAAATGGCTTTAAATGAGTTCATCAGTGTTTTGAGCAGAAGGAGAAGCTTTTTGTGTCATTGAGACGTTTAAAGAGTTTTATATATGGATATTTGCTGCTAGAATACAAATAATTTCCGATCCTAACCAAATGACTTATTTTATTCAAAGTGTTCCTCATGGTGCAAAGCTTTCTTACTGGGCATTAGCTTTACAGCGCTATAATATGAACGTTACATGTGGAAAGGGAGTCGCCATGGTAATGCTGATGCCTCGTGTAGATTAAAATTTGACTCTTCTAATTAATTTCAAGAATTTATCATTCCATGCACATACTTGATCTTAAGTTGTATGGTAATACTACATTACTGTTGATTATGTTATTTGTTTGTAGTTTATACATTTTTCTGTATTTGTATGCATATTTGTATGATTTGTATGTTAAGTGGGAGTTGCATAGATGAAAAGTTCTCACCTTAATATTTTTTTTGTTATGTGTAACAGGGCTATTACTTGTTCTCGTTTTACTTTCTCTAGTAACATCATTACTCCTGTCACGAATGTGCTTTCCTGGATAGAAGTAATAATGATCTATGAAGAAGAACAACTAAACTCCGTTCTAGTTATTGAGGAAGAATTTAGAATAGTAGGGGGGCCGCCATGTTGGTTGGCGTGAAGAGCTGTGTATGATAGTTTAGTTAGATGTTTATTATTATTTTATGTATTTGTATATTGTGCTACCTTAATACATAATTAAATTTTGGCAGCTAAAGGAATATATAAAAGGAGTGGTTATTTGTTGCATGGCTACTTTCAGCGCCTTTCAACCACTCGTCCAAGCATTGGAATTTGTTTTACTCTATTTATGCTATATTTCCTCTTTAAAATTTTAAACGAATTTTGGTTTTTAATTTTAATTATAAATTTCAAAATAGCTATGTTACTAAGCAACCTTTTTATGCAGATAAAATGGTCAGGGCAAGTAATATGGCTATATTCTTATTTTTCCAATATATCCATTAACACCAAATATTACTTTCCTTAAGCAAAGGAAATAAGAAAAAAGGAAAAACCTTATTAATTTATGAACAGCTCTTTATTTCTATTTGAAACGAGTCGAATATAAATTAAAAAATATATCATATTCTTATAACTCCATTTACTTTTCATCCTCTATCTTTTCGATGACATATGAAATAGGCTGTAAAACATATAACAAGGAAGAGCACAATAGCATAATATTAAATATAATAAACGAAAAAAAGCTCCCTTTTTGATATTACAGCCACTAGTGAAGGCGATGCAGCCATTCGCTTATTACATGCAACTATTGACTTCCAAATATAGTGTGTTTCATGTGATCCGACACTGATATTTCCGTTCTTAATTTTGGATTCCATTTAAGAACGCGTAATAAAAATTATCAATTCATAACCGATATGACAAGCATTACGCAAATTCCATCAAAAGCTCTGACTCCCTATAAATAGGCGAGTTTATTCGAGAAACAGAAGCAACGATCACACACGATTTTACTGGGAATGTTCCTCTAAAAGAATCACGCATTTCATATTTAATTAATGAATAGTATGTAGGCACTCAGAGTTTCAAATTATTTAGATACAGTTGACCCTAGCACTCAGTCTCTTAAATAAGAAATGGAGAATCAAGTTTAAAATACAGTCTTCGCTACGCCACCATATCCGTCTCCGCAACTCTACACCCTAGGTCACGAGTTCTCTTTCCTTTCAATAAAAGATAAGTGAGCTTTAACATGTTAAGATATTTCTCTGTAAATACAGATCTTAGTTGTAATAAAGAAATATTTGGTTAGAAATAATGTTTTTTTTTTTTATTTATGTGTGCCCTCTTGTCTTAATTCCTTAATCGTTATCACTTTGTTATAAACTGAAGTACTGCTATACGGTTGAAGAATTGGAAATGTTTTAAAATTTAATATTAATTCTTAATTTTTGTAGACCAAGAAAAGGCAGCTTTTCACATGTATGAAACATTTGGAGAAATTCCTTACATACTATTAAAGAGCTTTTAAAATTCTAACAGAAAAATCCCTATAAAGATTCTTTAATTTCTATGATTCTTTAATGATCCCCAATACAAGTCCACTTACTAGAACAAAATAACAAAAGACTGACCCAGGAAGCGAAGAAAACAATGATAACCCTGTCCTCAGTAATGGTTATTCTACAAATTCCTCTTCTACTTTGCTATAGTCCTTTCTTAATTTCCTTTTCAAAATATTAGAGTAATTTGTTGATTAACTGTGAAATGAAAACTGAAACTGAAAGTTTTCCTATTACCTGCAATAGTTGTATCAACCTCAGATACCTTGTTATACAATTAATTGAAAAACTTATTTATATAGTATTCATTGAATTTAGTATATTGAAACTCAATCCTGAAACTTAGTCTTCCATCATATATTCGCATATTGAAACATTTGGAAAAACTCAAAATAGTTGCACTTAAGTGATTATTTTCTTAATCTTCATGTATTTCCGTATCAATTCAACGTCTCAGTTTACATTCGAGCGACAAATTAAGAGAATTTACACATTACGCCAAAATTTTGAAAAACTAATAAACAGATGTTAATGCAATTTGGTATGAATATGCATTTATATAAGGGAAATAGATATATCATTCAAAAGTAATAATGAATATAAGCAAAGCTCATAATACAGGATTATCCAAAATCTCCGTTATGATACCGAATTGAAAATGAGACTAATGTTGGGTATTATCCTCTTTTCACAGCCAGACGGATAGAACAGTGTGACGGCATTCTAATGATGTCTTGGCTGGTAAAAATTTTGAGGACCTAGAACAATATATTACTCTAAAAACAGTAAACGTGATGTCCTAGTGGTTTTATTATTAATAATAAACGATGTATATTGCTACTTACAAATGTGGTTCAATAAAATCGTTATTCTGAAGTTCCAGTAATTGCAGGCGGTAATAGGCGTTTTCTACAGAAGCACATCGCCGTTTATTCCTTTGTTATGTAATCCTTTAACAGTTTGACGTCAAGAACATGTCCTTGATACTCTACGTCTCAGATATTTCCATAACCAAAAATCACAAACGTTGTGATCAGGCGACTTCGGAGGACATTTCTTGCGAATACACAGCTAATTATTTTGCTATCTAAAAATATTTTGCACCCGACGCTTTCAAGTGGCTGTGGCGCAACATCTATCATAAATATGGTAGAATTGAGACATCCGTTTTGCTGTTGTCTTGGTACCACAAAGCTCTCCAGCACATCGACATACCTTTAAGAACTGAGGAACAAGTCACTTGATCCATTAGATGCATTTCTTTGTAGAAAGGTGAGCCGTTTATTAAAGAAGTAAAGCCTCACCGTTCTGTAAATTTCTGCAAATGTATAGGAGATACACAAGTAGATTTTTTTCAGTCCAAATATGGCAGTTGAGTGCATTCATATATCGATGTAAATATGAGTGGACTTGCTCAATCCGTAAAATGTGTCACGGCCATTTTTATCCAATTCCAGTCGTGCTTAAGATCTTAAAGAAAAATCAATGAGGGTATTCTGATCCCTATGAAGCAATTGTTGAACGGGAGAGATTGTATTTGGGTAAAATATCAGCTTTAATGCAGTATTTTCCTCGTGATTGTTTGGTATAATATATCTCGTGCAATGCTGGTAACCTGCTCAGTAATCATCTCCTGTTACGACACAGCAGTTGAAACTTCTTCTGCTTGATTCCATTGCATTTCCGGCCTAGTTGCGCTCCTAGACTTCCTGTTGATTCATATCACTCAATCTTCGTAACTTTCTCAATTTCCGGAGTTCAAGGACTGTAGCACTGTCATTTTTGATCTACTGATAAAGCTCTCACAATCACGCAACATCAAAGCCATTAAAATGCAATTCGTTTATGAATTAGAAGAATTATCTCAACCTTTCCTTTCATATTCATGATATCTCCACACCGAGGGCGTTTATGCAGATTTGATGCTTTGTTTTTGACAGAAGTGCCACTTTTCCTGCAAGGGAGACTTTTGATTCTACAGTTTTATTTGTTCAGAATTGAAACCTCGTACAATATTGTGTATATACACCAAATGACCATACATTTCGTTCAGGACAATATATTTTACAGGGTACTGAGTAGTTCACGTCAATATATATATATATATATATATATATATATATATATATATATATACATGGACAAAAAATTAGCGCACCAAGAAATAATTGCGAGATCGTAACGAAACTAGGCATGATGGTACATATCGGGGAGATATGCAAATGATTAGAAATGCAGTGTGATTACTCATTACGTATAGCCGGTAGAGGACGTTTAACGTTGTTCTCCGTGGAGTATAAAACAGTAACCAAAGCTTGTTTGAGTGTGCTGAATCGTTTACAAAGGAAGAGCTGATTATTGATGAGACATGCCATAACGCCGTTTTCGAAGACAATATGAGCAACTGTCACAGTTTGAGAGGGGGAGAATCATCGGAATGATGGAAGCTGGGTGGTCAGCTAGGCGAGTAGCTCGTCAATTAGGCCGCTCTAATTGTGTTGTGAGGAGGTATTGGGACCAGTGGACCGAGAGATGTCATTTACACGAAGACCTTTGCTTTACAGCGACACACCGCTCCCACAGCTGCTGTAATGGTATGGGGTGCCATTGCCTAAAACTCACTGTCACCCCTAGTATTGATAAGTGGCACCATGACAGCCCATGTCCATGTCCATGACATCCTGCAACCACATGTGTTGCCACTCATGAAACGGCTCCCATGAGCCATTTTTCAAAAAGACAATGCTCGGCTTCACACGTCATGGGTGTCATAAGACTGTCTCTGCAATGTTACTACCCTTCCTTGATCTGCCAGATCCCCAGATTTGTCTCCAATCTAGCCTATCTAGAATCATTTGGGACGGCGAGTTGGGCATCCCACGAGTTTGAACGAACTAGTGGCAAGGGTACAACAAATATGAAACGAAATATCTCAAGACATCATACAGAACTTGTATGCCTCAATGCCCGATCGTATCGCATCGTGCATCCGCGCTACAAGGGGTTCAACAGGTTATTAAATCCTCCTTTCTCTTGCCTTTTTCTCTGAAATAAATGATCCTTTTTCTTTGATTTTCTAATCATATACTTATATAAAAGTAGTCATTGCGTATATAAAATTTGGTTTCATTTTGACGACTCCTTCTTAGTAAGCTAATGTTTTGGTCCATGAGTGTATATATATATATATATATATATATATATATACATATGTAAATATATATATTTGCAGAGAGGTAACTAATTAACAAAACATGTTCAAATGAATTATTCGATACTGAAAAAATTAGGAAAAAAACCCAATCAAGTACTTGTAAAATTTGAAATTTAATTATTTCTTTTAAAAACAATTTTTTTTTCTGGTGCCGTAAATCATTGGATATTCTTATTGGGACTACCGCATTTCGAATCATAACTGGGTTTTTTTTTTAACTTTGAAAACTGTTCTGTAAGTATGATATTAAATTGAAATTGATTTTGACTGAGTTTATCGTTTTTTATCACATCAGTTCAAACTTACTTCTTTTTTTTTTTAAGTATCGTTTATTAGAATGAACAAAGGTTACCTTCAAAAAATCAGATAAGATCGATTTAATTAATCACAGTCGAAAGATGATTAAATAATGATAATCAAGTAACATAATTAACGTTGTTAATTAGTTTCTACAAATGATTTTTCACTTCGGGATCGAATTTTTAACCAAATTAATTAAGAAATGGTATAAATAACTTGCGTTCAAATCCCATTTGAATTCGATAATCCGTTCAAAATATTCAGGGAAACAGTGGAAAAAATCGTATGGTTAATTTTTTCATGTAATTATATTAATTGGTAGGACATCAAATATCTTTTTTTCAATTATATTTTAAGATATTTGGCTTCTTATCTATAGTTTTTACTTGAACACTCATATATATATGTTTTTATACAGCAAATAAATTACTCCGGACTAAATGTGAAACTCCTTGAAAATTTAACCATTAGTTCTACAATTCAGTTCCTGTTACCACTGTAAATGCTTACATAAGATTTGCTAAGGAGTGACGAACATTATAAATGATTACATCTCAAAAAGTGCCCATTTTGGGAAAAAGTGCCATATTTGGGAACAGGAAATGTTATATTGGAAATAAAATGGGTACCACTGTAGTATCTATCATATTAGTAACCATCGATCATATTTTCTGTTTCTAAGAAGTCCATGAGTATGACGCCCTATGCACCTCAAAAAAAAATCTCACCATAACTTTTTCTTCCGATGAGATTGTTTTTTGTTTTCTTTGGAACAAATTACTAGAAGTATCCCTTTATTGTTCTTATTTGGTTTGATTCTTATTTGGTTTCGAGTGCACAGTGATTAATCTAGATCCCATGGACTTTTATAACTCTATTCAATATGCCGATGACATTCCGACATGGCAGCAATCAAAAATAAACTATGAGACAGTGACAAATCTGTTTTGGTGCTATTTAACATTTATGAGCACACAATGGTAACACCTACTCGCCTAGCAACGTACTTTATCTTTTTTATGGTTATACATGTAAAATATTTATTTTGGTTATACAGATAATGTATAAATATTTTTATGTTTATACATATAAAGAATGCCTTTTTTATGGATATACTGTGACGTTGGGCAATTCGCGATTTTCTCTTTACTAACCCTGGGGACTTTTAATTAAGATTGATTGCTTTATCTTACAACTTTCGCCCAACCAAAAATGAAGCGTGAATATTTAAATTACAAGCAGGTAGAAACAAGGGGAAGCGAGGAAGATAGGAATTATATAAGTTAAGCTTGAGACACACTATAGAGGTCGAGTGGTTCTAGCGTTTGGCAACTGTTCCAGAGTCCAAGACGGATCCGAGAATTTTTACAAGTTATCGGCTGTATAGTGAAAGTTAGAAGTCAAGACAGGCTCAACTTTACGGTATTGGTAAGACTCTGTTAGTTTGATATTGGTGGAACAAGTTAATATATTTAAGGCGATATTTGGAGGAGAGCCGGTTACATTTGTCGTTATACCAGCAATTTGTCAGTAAACATAGTGTTTGAAACCTGTGTAACGTCTTCTTGAACGCTTTATTGAATTTAGTGTTAACACTTTGAGTTTATCTGCGGCACAAGAGGAGAATAGGAAATAGTTCGCCGTCACAATACATATAAAATATTCTTTGTATACTGATCTGGTTTATTGTGTTATATTTTCTCACGAACTGCTCAAAGTAACATTAATAATTTTTAAAACATTGGATAGCATTAATTTATGGAAAAAGTCTCTGTTAGTGCCACAAAGATCTTTTATATCCAAGATGTTAGACACGTTACAAGATGTGACAGTAAAATAGCTTCTAAATCTTCTATGACGTGCACTATTGCAATATTATATAAATTCTGTTTTTCTGCCCATAATAAAGTAGAATTCTGCACAGGCAAAAATGTTTATAACATTTTCAATTCCTCCATTTATTTGAATCCTTGAATTTTAATTCAAATTCTGTTTTAAGATTTTAGTTACGTACTTAATTGAAAAATTACAATGTTGCACAGCAAAATGATTTTACAACACGTGCATCCTGATGTGGATGATATGGCTTTCTTAACATACCCTTTTTAGGTCCAAATGATTGAATTATAGTATATTATGTCGTCAATTACTGAATGGTAGAATATGTTACGAATATATCAAACGTAGACTTAGGCGATGATGAATTCGAAAAATGTAATGCAAGTGGAAATAGAACGGTGTAAATTTTTAAAATGATGATTACAGTTGTTTATAAACTCGACTTATAGAAGCTCGTGTTTGTAAAAATAATGATATCAACTACTACAACAGAAATGACGAATTTCTAAAACAAAATAAGTGAAATTAAAATTTTAAGTGTCAAAAAAATATTATGAAGAAAAACACCGGATTCCTATATCAACGGAAATTTGAAATTAATCTCTCTTTGTCTAAACCTAAACAATATCCACATCATTGTAAGAATTTTTGTGATTTTAAAAAATACGTATACATATGACACCTAAAGTAAGTTCTAGCAAGAGTGAGATTGCAGAGTTTTTCTTATTATCATTGTTATACGTACAGGTGACACAGAAGTAAGGATAAACTTCAAAAATTAATTATTTACGAACGAACGAAGATAAAATCTCCGGTTTTGCATCAAACGGATGGAAGAGGGGCTGTTTTCTTAAGAAAATAAAAAGAAATTGGCGGGTAACTCTCTCTTTAATTACCAAATTGGGTACAAATGATAAGTAGCTGCCGAGATATAAAGAATTTTACTACAGTTCAATGTTATTCAGAAGAATAGATGTCAGAAGAGACGCATCATTCACAGCAATAAGCAACAATTATTTTGGTATGCTGGACACATTGTGGATTCGTTCAGTGTTGGTTGGGATATTAGTTTATCTTGATACACTTTTGAATTCAAGAATTCCCACAATTAAAAGACATACTATATCAGATCGGAAGATATAAGAGGCCATGTGTATGAAAATAATTGTCTGATAATTTCGATCACCCTTAAGCGTTGAGCGATAAAAACCTTTTAGCATTATTTATACCCTGCTGCTCCATTTTGCATAAAGATTACTTTGTGCAATACCAGTTGCTTTTGCAGTTCTGGGAGTATGTTGTTCTGTAACAGTCTAGTAATACGCTCACTAGATACAGAAACTGTTTTTAAACATGTCCCTACGATTTCCTCGAAAAAAAAATGGACCTAACGTATTATACTCGTATTATACTTGTAACACTTGTAGATTATCACAAGAAATTATTTATTCGATTTATTTAAATACAGAGATGAGAAAAAAAACGAGTAAAATTAAATACTTATTGTAAAATGATACCCTGATAGATATTGATTTTAATTCTGAATTAATTACATTAAAGATAAATCAATTTTCGTGTAGGAACAGAAAAACTGGATTATAATTTGAATTTAAAGATCATTCTTTCAACATTGGTCAATTGTTTTAACATTTGCGTGCATCTATGTTAAGAATTCATTGGAAATTGAGAACATAATTTGATACATTTAAGAAATACTATCTTTAAAACTTAAATAAAATAACTGTGTTGCGATTCAAAATATATAAGAAGAATTTTTAGTTCATTACTATATTTGATTTAACATTTGTGTGCACCTATGTTAAAAATTAATTAGAATCTGAGAACATAATTTGACACAGGAAGAACAGTAAAATTTAAGGAGATATTGCTATCATTTTAGGATTATAGTTGACCCATTTAGTATGAGAATCGCGAAAGATATGATACATAATTTCTTAAACTAGGCAGTCAGTAGATTAATTTTCACAATTTATATTTTTGATACCACCAGAGAATAACGTATTTCTGTGAAATTAATGAAACAAATAAATCATACAGTCTGAGTGATTTAAATACCAAAAAATAATTTCTTTGACTTTTGAATGACTTTGAAGTACTGTAACAAATATATTTAAGAAATATTACCTTTAAAACTAAAATAGAATAATTTTGTTCTGATTCCAAATTTTTAGAAGAATTTTTGGATGAATAATTTTAGTTTATTACTATATTCGATTTAATTATTTGCAGGTTTAAAATAAGATTTTACGTTTTATATAGATAATAAATAGATCTAAAAATTTTATATATAATAATTAAAATGAAAATAAAGCTAAATTCATAAATATATTATTTTAATTGTGTGAAACGTGCCTAAATTTTAATACTTTTTTTTGTAACATTTCTACAGAAACTAAATTTTTCAACATGTATGCATAACAAAATCATATTTAATAATACAATTTGATAGATATTCATTACTTTAATAAAGTATTCAATCACTGTTGTATTCTTTCGGAAACACTTTTGAGTTTCGTAACAGAAAAGTAAATAACTTAATGTTTAATATAAAATATAAATAACAGAAATCAATATTTTCAAATATATATATACATGATGTTTTATGAAACAATCTCTTCCTGATTTGTTTATATTAATTTTATGTAGGATTTTCTGTGTCTGAAATATTTATATTTTTCGTAATAAGCCATTGTAGAAAACACGAACAAATTTTTCTCCCTAATACAAGTTCTTCAAGAAACGATCTTATATATTTAAAAAATTCTGTTGGGAACACGTTGAATCACATCGCATCCTTCATTTCCGGACAAAATTATCCGATCGAAAATATATCTCGCAAATTATTCATGTCTTCTAACGTAGTAAAAAGAAGAAAGCCCTTTCGATGAAAATAAATAAATCTATCGCTTCAGTTCATTAATAAACATGTTTTAAATTTCACAGCTCAGTGGTGAAAATTTCACATTATACTTTTCGAAAACTTTATTATCTTTGTAGAATATCGAGTTAATCTTCAAAGAAAAGTAAGAGAATTTATTGAATTTGTTCTACATTTATTTATTCATCAGTGAATTCCTAAAATACGCTTCTCAGATATCAATTTTAATACAAAATAAGTTAATATAAAACAAAACTTTATTTGTTTCCGGGGAAGTATTGAGCAATACCACATAGGTTTGTTGAGGTAATCAGAAACATTTCTACATAACATATGCAAACACGTTCCAAAAAAAAAAAAAGAATGTATTAAATACTGAATGATTAATGTAAAAAATATACATTAACTTCACATATTTAGTAAAGAATACTTGTAGCTTTCACAATCTTTTTTCAAACAAATTCTTTCGTTACCTCTAAGCATGATACTCGGGGTTTAAAAACATATTTTAAAATACTAGTTAATCCCAAATTGTTATTTTTTTTCCATAAGGAAACTTTTTTAGCATCGATATTTGTTCCATTGGAATATATAAACTACTTTTGATACTTGGAACTTTTTATTCTTAATATCTAGCTTATCAAAATTAAATTCGTTTTTAATAAAAATAATTAAAAAAAACGATACAATTACAATTTCTAATTTAACCAGTATAAAGTTTCCATTGGATTATTTAAAATCATTATATTTTTGCTCATTAATTCCTTTATAATATACATCATGTGTTTAATGTTTACGAAACAACGTAATTTCTGTGACATTCCCATTCATAATAGTAGAACTTTTAATATTATTAGCCAGATAATTGTTTTTTTTTTTTAAAAAGAATATAAAAATGGTGCAGTTTTGAAGCATTCAATATGTTTAAAGTAAAAAATAACTATTTTTGGTTAACTGATGCTTACTGTAATTTTCAAGCATAACAATTTTTATTGCAAAGAAAATGATTAATTGTGTATTGTGATAAAGAAACAAAATTGTATGAATTTGGCTTGAAAAGATTATATGACAAGTAGAGGAACAACAGTATATCAAACTTCAGAAGAATGCGCTTTATTCAAATAAACACGAAAGGTTTATAAGAGCAAATCACACCAGTACAAGATTGGTGAAAGTTTCTCGGAGTATACATTGTACACAATGCTCCTATTCTGTATACATAAATCACATTCTGAAAGTATGAACGAGTATAAAATATTTTGTTACAGTTTCTGCGCCAAGAAAGGATAAAAAGGCAGCCAACTTTGGTACTCAGGTCCTCTTGGCGATTTGGAACCTTCCAAAATTTATAATCTCTACACTCGAACAAATCAGAAAATCTTTTATATATGTGACTGAGAGAGTGATATTGAAGTTTAATGGCGCAAGAGTCAGATATGGCTATGCTGTTTCAAATAAGATGTAACTGTGGTATATACGTTTGAATGAATAGAAAATAATTCGAGATAAAAACCAACGTTTTTAAAAACAACGTTTTTATATGGTGACACAGTTAATTAAAGAAAATTATTGAAATATTAGTTAAAACTGGTCGCAAATATTTAAATATTGCAATGTTAGGCAAGTAAGAACGATTCCCAAAATTTCAGAGCTCTAGTTTGATGGGAAATTGGTTTAAATAATGATAGAAAATTTGATGACACACTGATACACACACAGACAAACAAACACCAAGTGAAATACATAAAAACGTTAAAACTAACTAAAATTAATTAATTCATCCGGTAAATTAAATGGTTGGAATGCATATTAACCCAACCACCCTTGGCGACAAGAATTATTTGGCAGTATTTTGCTAAATGTGGCTACCCCGGTCCGTTTTACGGACTTAACGTTCAGCCAAAAAAGAATCGCCAAGTTTGATGCCAATTTTTGAAACCGCGCCAAGTGGTTGGGCTAAACTGCATTATTAAAGAAAATATTAGTTAAAACGTAATAATTTCGTAATATATTTATGCGTAAATATATTTCATGTAAAAATATATTTCATGCGTAAATATATTTCAT
>BMAW01019117.1:71281-107388 GCA_019974015.1 Nephila pilipes
AATATATTTCATGTAAAAATATATTTCATGCGTAAATATATTTCATGTAAAAATATATTTCATGCGTAAATATATTTCATTGTTAGGCTCGTAAGAAAGATTCCCAAAGTTTCAGAGCTCTAAATTAATGGGAAGTTGGTTAAATTAACAATCGAAAATTTGATGACACACACACACACACACCAAGTGAAACACATAAAAATGTTTTAAAAATATAAAAATTGATTGAAGAGAAGGAGTGTCGAAAACAGAAAAGGAGAGCTAGAGTACCTAAAGGGGCAAATCATTAAGATTGATTAAGAGATTAATTACTAAAGATTGTAAACCCCATGGAAAAAAAAGAAAATCTCTATGAGTCCCTCTGGTGAGTGATGCCTGTACTTATCAGAAATAGGTAAGCCCATGAGAACGATATGTAACTGAATTCACGAAGTCTATTTCTTAAAATTAAATGAATTTTAAGTCGATAGTATGCACATGCATACTCGTATTTAAAATTCAGACTCAAATAGCTTTATCATATTTTGAGTATATCTCTCTTATCACACTAAGAGGTACTCTACCATAAGATATTTTCTCAAATACAATCTTATTAACTATGGTGTAGGGATAACGATCAAAGATAATTTAACATACTAATTATAATTTACATACTATCAGACGTTTCAATGTAAAATATTGTTTCGATTTGAAATGAATACCATTGTCGAGAATGATAAGTTGTAATGTAAAGTGTTATATCTTGCTTAAATTGCTTCGGTAAAATTCATCACAAATAGAGTAAATTCAAATGATCTTTTTTTTTATCTGTAAAGAATTTATATAAAAATTATAAGAATGCTCCATATCTTCACCTTTGCATAATTTCACTTTCGTACTGCTTTCAAAACAGCAGATTTCTCTTAAAAGTATAGGTAAACAAGAAGGAAACTTAAATTTTTAAATATAAAATTCATATATGTTTAAGTTCCATTTAATCTATTCAATAGCAGTAATATTTAATATAATAAATGGAAAGAAATATTTTTTTCATGCGTGTGAACGAAAGTCATTCAAGTGAAATAGTGAAATAACTCTTAAACATTCGGAAAGAGTATATGATTGTAATTTCTTTAGGGACAGAAGGAGAATTTCTTAAAATTTTATATTTACTCCCTAATAATAATTTTAAATTTGCTGAAATATATTTAAAGATAATGTTAAATAAATATTAATCAAAGACAAAAGTTAAGACATTCCATCTTCCACATTATGTAAAAAAAAAGTAACAGAAATGCTAAGCCGAAATATGAATATAGATGGAAGATAAATTTCAAAAGAAGATGAAAAATGAAACGAGTGCTACTAAAGAATAAGACCTAACAGATTAATGAGAAAATTAAGAATCATCCTGAGATAAAGCTGTCCTTTTCAAAAAGCAATTATTAGTTAAAAAAAAGTTTTAAATACTCGCTATTACATTCTTTAAAAATATCAGATTGAAAGTAAGTATATAATTTTAATTCAAAACAATTATAAACTAATAATTAAAAATTACAACGATGTTAAAAATTAAGTAACCGAAAAAACAAAACAAATCTCAAGAGAAAAGAATTAAGATAAAACAATAATAATAGAGGTGGTATAATTTAAATACTATCCCTAACTTTAGACAGATAAAAGTATATATATATATACTTATGGACAAACAAATTTGCTCACCAAGAGGGAATCGTCAAAATGAAAAGAAATTTTACATATGTAATGACTACTTTGATATAAGTAGATGATTAGAAAATCAAAGAAAAAAAAAATTATTTCAGAGAAAAATGCAAAAGAACGGAGAATTTAATACCCTGTTGAACTCCCTGTAGCACGAATGCGCGATGCGATACGATCGGGAATTGAGGCATATAAGTTCTGCATGATGTCTTGAGATTTTTCGTTCCATATTTGATGTTCTTTCAAACTAGATGCCCAACTCGCCGTTCCAAATGATCCCAGATATGCTCGATTGGAGACAAATCTGGGGGTCGGCAGGCCAATGAAGGGTAGTAACAGTGCGGAGACAGTCTTGTGATATCCTTGCCGTTTGAGGCCGAGCATTGTCTTGTTGAAAAATGGCACCTGGGAGCCGTTGTATGAGTGGCAACACATGTGGTTGCAGGATGTCATGGACATGGACATGGGCTGTCATGGTGCCACTTATCAATACTAGGGGTGACAGTGAGTTTTAGGCAATGGCACCCCATACCATTACAGCAGCTGTGGGAGCGGTGTGTCGCTGTAAAGCAAAGACAGGATTCAGGCGTTCACCACGGGATATCTACACACTAACACGATTGTTATCACTGTTGAGATTGAATCTGGATTCGTTGCTAAAGACGACCAGGTCCATTCCGCTGCAGTCCAGTTTCCTCATGCTCGTCACCACTCCTAGCGGAGGCGTCGATGGGTGTGTGTCAAGGGCAGCACACGTAATGGGCGCCGCGATCCCAAATGTCCTTCAACCAGGCGCCTTCGTATGGTATACAGGCGTTCGAAGATACAGGGGCCCCTAGTGAAGGTGCTACCTGTGCCTGGATGGCGGCCGATGAAGCAGTTGTACGCGTGCATTTCTTACGAAATTATTTCTTACAGTGCGGTCTTCTCGACGATTGGTCTGTCGAGGGTGTCCTCAGCCTGGTCTTCGTGTAAATGACATCTCTCGGATCCACATCACTCGGTCCCAACACCTCCTCACAACACAATCAGAGTGGCCTAATTGACGAGCTACTAGCCTAGCTGACCATCCAGCTTCCATCATGCCGATGATTCTCCCCCACTCAAATTCATAATGTCTTCGAAAACGGCGTAATGGCATGTCTACCTCAGCTCTTCCTTTGTAAACGATTCAGCACACTCAAACAAGCTTTGGTTACCTTTTTTATATTCTCCGCGGAGAACGACGTTAAACGCCCTCTACTGGCTATACGTAATGCGCAATCACGCTGCATTTCTAATCATTTGCATATTCCCCGACATGTACCAGCATGCCAAGTTTCGCTACGATCCCGCAATTATTTCTTGGTGAGCTAATTTTTTTGTCCATGAATTTTTATATATATGTGCTTCCTTGTGTTACAAAATCTAAATAACAGTATAAATTGTTTATAGAGTCCCAAAATGCCCAAACAGCCCAAATTGTTTTAACAGCCCAAATTGTTTCTATCAAAACTGCCTTACGCCAGATATTTAATGTGTTTATAAACATTTTTTATAAAATGAAATTTGATTTTCCTTTAATACAAATTTAATTAGAGTAATAAACTTATAGTATTTTACTGATGTAAATGCAAAATAACATTTAATATATCTTTACTGGCAATCGAGTTTAAGATGTATTCAATGTAAAAACTGTAAAATAGAAGAAAAAAAAAGAATTTTTTCATTCCTATAACCATACCTGTACCATACGTTAATAACTTTATTTTTAAGAAAACATATATATATATTATTCTCCAATATGGAGTGTAGTATTTTTCTGTACTTAGCAAAGGACATGTTATAACCGTTAATGATAATGCGGAATTTAATTGGATCTTAGTGAAAATTTAGTGTAAGAAGTAATGAAGATATTTAATATATGTAATTGTGTGTGATTATATATATATATATATATACGGATAGATAAGATGTATGTTTATTCATTTTCTTATATTCAAAATCTTTATTATCCTGATAGTGTCCTCTTAGCATCTTACAATAATACTATTTGCAGATAATAGCTTGAATTCCAGGTACTTTATCTAAATTTCTTTTGCGACGGCAGCTCAAACGTGAGAGTACCTCTGAGACGAGCTGTCCGTTTCGCTGGCGTCTCTCCAGAGCAGGAGGGCTTTTCGCTAATAAGCCTAAATCCCCGAAATTACGAAAATAAAAACATACTATTTAATAATATTCTCTGGAGAATATATGCCTTTTGTAATTTTTACATACATAATTTATTTGCTCAATATTTTATATTTATATTAATATTATGCTTATTTATTTCAGTAATTCCTCTATAATCTGGCCTTTTTACATAGACTAACAAGCCATAGAATATTCTTTTTTACCTCCTACTTACACGTAAAATGTTGGTTATAAATAGCAAATAGTACTTAATTTCTATAGTTTGATTTACTTCATGTGTTTTACACTTTATTTTGATTTACACTCTTGAATTTTATATAATAATATGTAGGTTAAAATGTTTATTTGAGTTGCATATACTCCTATATATCAGCCGTATTATTGAGAGAATACTATATATATATGTGTGTGTGGAAGTGCTTTATTTTTATATTAATATTATATATGTTATTTACATATTTTACAGGCTTAATTTTTGTTTTTATTATTTAATTAAATGAAATTCATTTTATTTAATACAAATTCGTATTTGAGAAAGCTTATGTTTGGCGCCCCACATCCTTATTATTATACCTCCAAGATTATTTACTGTTTAATTAAATGAAATTCTTTTTATTTAGTACGAACTCATATTTGTTGTTTTACCAAAGACACACTAATCACCTGAAAAGACTTCTTTCCTCATGTATCAGAAAATCTTCTCCACACACTAATTAAAACATAAAATTCTCACATATATAGGGCAAAGTTCTCGAATAGAGACTGGACTACAAACCGAGACACTCTAATGTTCTATTAAATCTAAGTATCTTTTACCAACGAGTAACAAATACTAAGTGCTCAATTACAGAGCCTTAAAGAAGCTTGCAAATCGAGAATATGTCTTTTACACTATATATATATATATATACAATATATATATATATATATAAGCAAAATTCACACGCATGTTCAGAATATTTTTCTCATTTTGAGTAAAATGTTGAATATAGATATATCTCAAATCCTTTGGACATATAATGCCATTTTGTACCCAAAATATTAGATTTTTTAAACGTTACAATACACTAACACGTAAACGTGACATTCAGGAATGAACGAGAAATGCTCTGTTTCAGAAGGGAACTGTTTGCTTTTTATGTTGGCACATGTAGGTGATATCAGTACAGACAAAATATAAATTACAATAAAAACCTTAAGAAATCTTCAAATAAATGTTTCTCAGCTTTATAACAAGCTCCTGTTCATCAAATCATCCTGAATACTCCATTTGAATTCAGTAATTCTCTCAAAAGGCAGCGCATATTTGACTGAACCTTTACATGAAATATCTCTAAATCTCCATTATTTGACACATTATCTTCTGACTTGTAACTAATATCATAAGTCAGTCTGTACCTACCTCTGAAACATTATATCTCTTTCTAATAATATGCTTTGTTCTTTCTAATATGCATAATATCTAATATGCTTTGCTCAAACAAAAATTAATCATCAGTTACAATACGCCGTATGCCGGTGGTCTTCATCATTGCATTCCTTATATTCTTTACACGTGTTTCTTGTACACACTGTATATATATATATATATGTATAATGGGGTTATCTTATAAAAATAATACAAATGGAACATATTTATTGAAAGCTCTCAAAATACTTAGTGGTCATGAAAAAAGAAGATGGAATATAACATTCATATATATTTTCACAGTACTGAATGCTATCATTTGATGCAACTTCCCGTTGAATATTAACAAACAAAATACATCTCGTGAGTTAAAGATTAATGTCAATATTCTCTTTCATTAGATGGTTAGTCAGAAAGTATGGGTTACTGCCACAGTTTTCTGTGTCTGATTTCGTAATTTTTTGTTTTAGATTCAAGAAAGACGTTTATATTTAAAAAAAAAAATGTTCTTGTTCAATGCCCCTCTGCTTATAGAATATTACTTAACAGATGTTAAGACTTACAACACGAAAGCATTCTGCTCTTATTTGTACTAAGTAATACGAATTCTTTGTTGAACTGTTAGGTGAAACTTTTAATTTTGTCTTTTATTGACAGTATACATGTAGGGAAACTTCAAACGTATTTTAGAACATTTGAAAAATAATTAATATTTTGCGGTATTGGAAAATGAAAGGATCTTGCATTATTTTAACCAAAGTAGAGTGTTATATACAGACATTTTGTCATCCGCGCTCAATTCCTGATGGAAAAATGTATGGCTAGATGTAGTTAATGACGAGAAATCTTACCCATGACGTATATATTTTGACTTTGGAATTGACGCTACAGTAGAGGAATAAAATTTGAAAGAAGTATTGATTGAAGCTACTTGTATTAGTGTAGAATTGGTGGTTGATGATAAATTAGAAGATGATGTCTTATTTAACATTGCAATTAAAATAAAAAATATAATTGTAGGTAATTCCCATATGCTTATGATTACGATAAAATGATTAAGAACTTTGTATTAAATTACTAAATATTAAAGAAGTTCTCCCTTTCAAGAAAAAGCATTAATCAGGGCTCATTCCACATTATGAACAGCTCTATAAATATTTAAGAAAACGAAACCATAATCGTTCAATACAGAATACCAATTACAATTTTTTCCAACCAGAAATTATGTCTAATTCATCAACCGTAAAACTAGAAACTCATTAAAAGATCAGGAACTATAAAAGTGTCTTCACATCAGTCAGAAAGAAATATTGTTTCTTATTTGCATGGTTTTATATACGCATGAAAAATATGAATACTCCTTTTGTGGTATTCTGAAAAATTACTCTTTCATAAAAATAAGAAAAAGATAAACTCTCCCGTACATGCTAATAACTTGGAAAAAAAATGATCCGTGGATCAATTTCAATTAAGTATGTACGATTCTCTAGTATACATAATTGTTATTTAAAGATAAATAAAATAACTTACACACACAAAGATTTTTTTTTAATTATTAACATATAATAAATTACTTAGAATGATCAAAATACTTTATTTTTCTTCCTGTCTGTTTAAGAGTTAATTCAGTTTAATCAGTAATAAATATCCAAAGTGAAACAAACTTTTTTTTACATATCAACTATTATTATAACTATTTCTGTTAGCTTTAAGGGAACAATGATTTGATCAACATGCTGTAAAAGTGCGTAATAATAAAGTACACAGTTATTAAATTCATGCCAAATTTAATTACGATCTTCTCATAGCATACGGACATACATTTATTACTACAGGAAATCCGTGAGTTTTGCAAATGTTATTAGCTTTGCTGCCTGATTGGAATATACAGCTTTTGGCGATTTGTTGCACTAGTTTATGTGTTCCTCTCTCATAGAACAGAATTAGTTATACTGGATATAGTGAATATTACATATCCTCATATACCCTACCTATTCGAATATGAGCTATAAATCATGATGCTATATCGTCTATGTAAAGAAACTATTATTTGTTGGTATGAATCTGTAAACTAAACAAAGGAACTTTCTTTCAAAGTAAGAGTCGCACACATTTCCTTGAGGCTGAAACTACCCCTTAGTATTAACAAATGTCTAGTGGCTTTATTCTGAATTATTTTTGTTGTAATAATAATAATAAATGTGTGACGTTGGGCTACACGCAATTTGCTTTTCACTAATCTCGAGGAAATTTTGATGATTTGAATTGTATTAAATTACAACTTCCTCCCAAAAAAAGGAAACATGGTTAGATAAATTAGATAATGATAAGAAGTGCAGTGAATTAAATTAGAGATAATGATCTATAAGTAAAACAGAATTAAAAAAAGGAAGGGAAATAGAGAAAGCGTCATGATGAAAGATGTTTAGATCAAAATGAAGCATATTGATTAATCGTTTATATTGGTACGAATATTTTATATTCAAGAAGTGATTGAATCGGAATTAGAGATTTGGTAAACTAAGAATGTGTTATTAAAATATAAACTAGGATCAACTGAGATAGGAGGGATTTGAGCGAGAACGACCTTACGTATACTATGCTGCTGGTTAATAAACTGTTTTGATCTGCTGTTATATAACTTCAATTAAAGTTTTGTACTCTTTGACAATTAACTTCAAGATGATTAATAGATGATGACTTCAAGATGATAATTAGACTTCAAGATGACTAGAGTTAAAAAATTAACAAATATGTCCCAAATGTCATTACGTATGAAAATTTATGAATAACTGTAGAAAGATCAAAAAGAAGGCTGAATCGAAAGTGCATTGATAATGTTTCACATTTTTGTTTGATGCTGAATAGAATTACTCTCCTATGAATTCTTGTTTTTTGTTCTGTGGTGCCTCTTTTTTAACTTGCAATTAATTGACTGTTGGTTTATTTTTCTTCCTCGTGAATTCTTGTTTTGTGTCTGGAATCACGTGACTGTTTGATGTCAAATTGCTTTACTTTATGTATACATTTTTGAAAGCATTTAACTCGATTTCAAATAAAAGCTCACTTGTAAATAGTACTTCAAATAGTGAAATCATATTAGTGAATACCATGGAAATTCTAAGAAATGATACAGTGTATTTCACTTTATGAAATATACTTTTGCAAAAACTTTTATAAAAATGATAAATGTATTTTAATCCATTACATATAGATAACTATTTTTAATTTTTTTTCAAAAAAATTCTTGTATGTGTCTTTGAGTACTACAGTTCATCGAGTAGACAATCCACTTGTATTTCAAGGATGGATGTTTAAAAGTCATGAAGTAACAAAAAAGATTTATTTTCATTTTAAGGTCTTCTTTTTGAAATTGACATTAAAGTTTATTTTCTATTTCTTACTGATCGTTTCTAAATATTGCACTCCGCACTAATATACATTTAATTATATTATTCTGCATATATCAACTTAAATTTAGTTTAATTCATTTCAATGGTTAATAGTCCTACTTCTGCAACATCCAAAAATTTATATTTTTCCAAAAATTTATATTTGTATGTTTATTTAAATTTTGAGGAAGAAGAAATAGAAAATTTTTTCTTACATTTTTTTAAATGACTTTTTATTAATATTCTTACATTATTTATTAATCTCAATAGGTATCTGAAAAGAATTTGAGTGAATTTAATAAAAAGCTTCTAAAGTCTTAAATTATTTTATTCTTCTCTTTGAGTAATGGTAAATCATTCAATAAAAGAGCATTATTAGCGATTTAGATTAGACACATTCTATTCATTTTTTTTATTTATATCTAAAAATATAAAAGGAATATTAAATTATAAATATGACTTATAATGTTATAAAATTATACAAAATCGAGTCAGATAATTCGAACATTTTAAAAGATATTTTTCTGATATAGATTTTTGTCCCAGTTTCCCTACACCGTCAATCAATAATTCTGCTTAGTTTCGGTTCGAACCGAATAGTATTACATACTTTATAGCAAATCCTTAATAATACCTAAACTATTTTAATAATCATATATATATATGCGTGTGTGTATGTGTGTGTTTGGCTAATATTAGTTTCCTTTATGGAATAACTATAATTTTGTTTCTGACATATATTTTTATTACTTTTAGCATAACTTGTGTGTTTCCCTTTTTCTTCTTTCTTGGTTCTTTGGTTTCGTTGTCCAATTTCATTAATTTATTTATGAATGTTTTATATAACATATTCTGAAAAGAGACAGTTTGGCCCATATTTCTAGAAAAACTATGCCCAAAATTTGGAAGCCTTTACAGATTTATTAGAAACATCTACCACTTCACGTTTTTTTTCAATTTGTAGATATTTCAATTTTTTTTTTCCTTTTTTCCATTTTCAATTATCTCTTTAGAGCTATCACATTATTTGAAATTTAATTCATCATCTTATGAATACTAGTTTCAATGTTTTCAAATTTTAAATGTTTTTCAATTTTTTCAATCTTTTTCCTATGCAGACATAGATTTTGTTAGTATTCTATATTTTTCTAATTATTATTAGTATCTTTTTCGTTCACTTTATTTTAATTTCTATTTTTCTATCTATTTTGTTATTTTGTATTGCACGTTTTAGTATTATATTTTCAGAACTTTTCCTTTTCTCATTTTCGATTAAATTTGTATTTTTTTCATTCTTGAAATTTTTTATTGCATCATCATTTTTATAATAATTTACTTTTATGAATACTCTAAAAATTAGTTTAAGTGTGTTTTTAATTTGTATACTTTTTTAACTCTATTGTCTAACTATTTTTAATTGATTCACTTAAACTATTTATTTATGTTTTTTTTGAACTACTGTTTTCGTTATATTCACCCCCCCCCCACACACATATATACATATATATAATTCTCTAGATGACTCCTTGAACATACATGATTAGGAATCCAGAAATCATTTTTTAATAAAATTTGTTAAAACTTATACAAGATAAAACAAAAAAATTTTAATACATATTTCTAAATATATGCAGAGACAATTTTTTCTGATTCGTCTGTTTTCATGTTGTGGTTATCAATTTCGAAACCATATAAGTACTTCAACAAATCCCTTCGGTTTTTTTTTTTTTTTTTTTTTTTTTTTAGAATATTCCATGAATTGCACATTTCATATTTAAGAACGTTTATTTTAGTTTTGACATATACTATCTCATGTTAATTAAACCACATTTATCAAAACGTATAAGCAATTGTCATAATTATTTGTTGTTCACTTAAATAATGTTATCTACTAAATTGAATCGGTCATTCTAAAAACGACATGTGTCAAATTTCTTCCAAATGTAATTTTTTTTATCGCGAACATGCTTTTAAAGGTTGACCACAATCTGTTTGAAACCCAAGTAAATCAAGTTTTAATTAAAAACACGATATGACAATTTTCTTTAATTTAACTGTCATTGAGCTCTGTTTCCTGAAAACAACTAGTCAAAGATAGGTTTTTAGCCTTTTAAGTAAATGTATTATTCATAAATAATAAAATTACGAATGTTTATAATATTTGGAACGGTGCAGTGCTATCTTCATTAATTTGCATTAAAGCATTTTGATATAACAATATTATTTAATTTAGATGCCATTTGACTCTGCTTCTTGCTGAAACAATATAAGTCAAAGATAGGTTTTTGGATTTATAAAACTTAATGTTCATTAATAATAAAAATTATAAATTGTGTTTATAAACTTTAAAGTCTAGACTCTTTGTTTAGCTGAAATAAATCCTTGGAAATTCTAGTACTTAAGTATTACTTATTTTTTATTGATTCCTGAAAAGTTATGATTGTGTGACATATGTGGTTTTTGAAATGACTGATTCAATTTGAAGTAAATCATTTTTCCTCATTCGATATAAATTCATTGCATATGTATGCTTAAAGATGCTGATTATCTCTGATGGATGTTATTGATTATAAAACTTATTCCTCGTGCATTAACTCTATAAAATAAGTATATTAATATAAGATAATGTTTTAATTGTACGGTATTAGTTTTCATGTGCAATGTATAAGTAATTATATAAATCGTATAAACAATTTTTTTGTGCATTTAAAATGATTTTTTATGATAAAATATATAGAAATACTAAAAAAAAAAAAAAGAACTGTATGCAGACTAAGTTACATTTAAATTAATGGATGAGTAAATATTTTATGAAATTAATATTTTGATTAAGTTGTTTAATTAATTTTAGTATTATTCTTATTTAGAATGGTAGTAAAATCCTAGTTTAGCTTGCTGCCTTGCACGATTTTAAAAATCTCTTCTAAGGGGTGCCAAACGCGAATTGTCAGGAGAAAATTTATTTAGGTAACTAGTGGTATGTTTACCAGTTTGGCGATTTATCGCCATAAGAAATTTTCGTCATCAAGCAGCACACTAAAATTGAATCCAACCAAGAAGACTTCTATGTTTTTACTCAAACAATACTTGCTTATTGGTTCTAGTATCACAAGAAACTGGAAATTTACATTATTTCTATCCATCACATAAATCTTCTTGACATAAGTTTTCAAATGTTTAAAATAATATAATATACATAGTCTTAAACTAATATACTTACTCATTGTTCAATTAATTTATAGACTGAAAATATCTCTGTAGTTCTAATAATAATGAATTTCGAAATCTACATCCTAATATACTTTGCGAAAATCAATAGCAATCTATATGTTAATATTAAAAAAAAATATCTGGACATTATCTGTACTAATAGAAATATTTTGATAATATACTAATAGAAAAAAATCAGCTTTGGTTTTTTTCCCTTCTAAAATTCAGCATTATGACAACATCAGAATGAAATCTGTACATATAATAATTAATACTTCATTTCTTAATCATCCTCTTTCAGCGATCATGAGAATTAAGCCGGAATTTTCGGAAGGAAATATTTATTCAGATGACACTCCAATTCTATGAATGCGTTGCATCCATGATTCATTACAGTGCATATTAATCCTCATTTAGATCTATGAGCCTATGCAGATACATTTCTCACATATGACAAATATCCTCTGTTCCTTCTGGTGAAAGGTCCTATTTAAACAAGCTTCCTAAGGGAATTGAACTATACTGGGAATACGAATGTTACTCTAGAATGTTAAACTCGGAAGAAATATATCCACAGAAATAAGTATATACAGACGAATTAGTCTTTTTCGAATGTCTTATTACACCGATTAAACTTTTCCCCTGTATTGTCATTTAATGAACATAAAACAAGTCTAGTTAATTGAAAATAATTAATCAGATTAGATGATAATTCAAATCAATTCTGTTAACTTCTTTTAAAGTATTTAAATTATTTTTTTACCTCAAAATGTCTTAGCTTACCAACCCCATTAAAATTTTCATTCCCTATTTTCGCTGCTATTATTTTTGGAAATTAAAAGCAAAATATAAGAACATATTACTTTCAGGCGATTTTCCAAAAACGTATGCAACTCTTTATCACGTATAAAAAAAATATAACTAGCAATATTCAAATAGAATAATATAAAAATAAATAAAACTTAAAATTTAATTTTTTGTTTTATGTATTGTTAATATTCAATCGTCATATCATTCGGTGGGATAATTATGACAAATGCATTTTATATAATTTGCAACATTATAAGAATTGCAACACTTTTTCATTGGGGTGTTTATACACATCGTTATACTCATATTTGTGATTTTTCATAACTCTAATTAGTATTTTGTTGTTTTCTCATAAGTAAAAGTCGATTATCTCTCAAGGCGATTTTTGTATTCTTATTATTTGAACATTTTCGGAAGGCAAGCTGTGTAATATCTCTCACAAATAGTTTTTACGCTCTTCTATTTATATGTCTTTTTATTTTTCACCCGTAATACATTTAGAACCAAGCAATTAAGAATTGTGGTTAAGCCTAATTGTTACCAGAAAATAAACGAGAGAATGGTTGTAATTAGAAGCAAACTATTCATAAAGTGCTTCATAAGTATCTCTAAAAGCAACCATAGAATTACTTTTAATTTATTTTACGGGAATAACGAAAAATAATGAAAATAAACAAAAATGTATTTTTTTATAACTTTTTTTTCCGTCTTAAGAGTTTTATTAAGGTTTTAGAACATATGCTATTTATAGCTTTGAAAAAAGTAATTAAATATTTCCTGATCGTCTTTTAAAATTGGCTTACATTAGATATGAGCACTTTTATTATATTTCCAAATAAATTATTACAAGAACAAAAAGCCATTTTCTGGTAAATTAACATTGATTTTACGAGCATTTTAACATTTCTGTTGGATTTTATCATTTTCAGTCGCGTTTTGTCCTTTAACATTCACAAATGCCTCAAAAGTATACGTGTATTGCAAAGGTTCTGCATCATTTTCATTAAAGATCACAGAAATATTTGAAATTTTAGCTTTCTAGTTTCAAGATACGCAAAAAATTGATTTGAATTAACATCTCCAAAGAAGTATATGAAGGGTATTGCAAACAAAATGCGTTTTCAGACATATAACTATATTTCATGTATAGACATATGTTTCAGAATTCCAACCTCATGTGGATGTTTAAGAGTGCATTGTCCAATAGGGGGAATAACGGTAAATGACACATTATACACTCCTATTCAAGATGAGTTTAGTTTAGTTTAGTTTTTATTAACTTGGCAGTAGAAGCAACACGAGGGCTATTGGTGACGGACCTCGTAATTTTGAACTTCGGTCAAGTGACGAGGACGACACCTGAGCTGGCCCTCCCCTCTCCTAACATCCACACCACGCCAACGGGAGGACTTTGGGCCCCGAACAGATTTAACGTGCATCAGCCCCGGCTACACGGCGGGTCTTTGGTGGCCAAGGATCGAACCCGCGACTGAACGAAAACCGCCGGTCACTAGTCCACGACCTTGACCACTAGGCTACCGCGGCCCCCTATTCAAGATGAGATGAACACAGGTAGAAAATTTCGATAAATAACAGCACATGTACTAAACCCAGTTATTGTACAGAAAACCCCCATTACAGGTACAAATACAGTAGCACATATAAACAACACTTCTAATAACAATTACAACTATATCAGCAAAGTTCAGCTCACCAACTTACTAGCTCACAGAACGTGCAATTCTCCACAGTAGTAATCCACCCTTCCAATGCAGACTTCTGTATTCCCTGCAGTTTACAGGCTGCTTCTCAGCATTGCTTCGTGTTCATGTAACTCTTAAGTTTATAATTATTTTTCGTATTCGTATTCTAAATGTTTTAATTATTACCACCAGTAGATGGCGTTGTATGTACCTTTTTTTGTAAGAATAACGGGAGAGTAAGTTTGAGTCATTTGCTTTCATTCATCTTAAGTGTCCTCTTTTTACAACGTTTTTCTGAATTTCACTTGGTGTGTGTGTGTGTGTCATCAAATTTTCGATCGTTAATTTAACCAACTTCCCATCAAGCTAGAGCTTTGAAATTTTGGGAATCGTTCGTACTCGCCTAACAATGCAATATTTAGACGTTTGCGATAAGTTTTAATTAATATTTTCTTTAATAATGCAGTTTAGCCCAATCACTTGGCGCGATTTCAAAAATTTGCTCCAAACTTGGCTGGTTTTTATTTATTATTATTATTATTTTATTTTTTGTTTAACTGAAGTCCGTAAAACGGAACAGGGTAGCCACATTTAGCAAAATATCGCTAAGTAATTCTTGTCGCCAAGGGTGGTTGGGTAAAAATGCATTCCATTCATTTAATTTACCGGATGAATTAATTAATTTTAGTTAGTTTTAACGTTTTTATGTATTTCACTTGGTGTGTATCTGTCTGTGTGTGTATCACTGTGTCATCAAGTTTTCTATCGTTAATTTAATCAACTTCCCAGCAAGCTAGAGCTCTGAAATTTTGGGAACCGTTCTTACTTGCCTAACAATGCAATATTTAGATATTTGCATCCAGTTTTAACTAATATTTCAATAATTTTTTTAATAAACTTTGCCGCCATATAAAAACGTTGTTTTTAAAAACGTTGGTTTTTAATTCGAATTATTAACTTGTGCAAATAGGCACAATTCGCTTGTTGTTAGCGGCAAATCATTATTATTTTTTAAATGTGTTAATTTCGTAAATGTTATATGTGTTCTTCTTCCGTTTATATTTAAGAGTGTCAATAAATACAAAAATATCAATTAAGGACTATTTCTTGGATTACACATAATACGGAGTGATTACATTTCGGCTACGTTATCGTCAACTCCTCGGCAGATTCATTCAAGTATTGCCGACCACTTACAATCGTGTTCTCGATCAATCTCCAGGGGCTTCATATTTCTCCAATTTATACGCCTCCTAGTCAGGTGTGACACACAGGTGAAATTCAGGAAAGTCCGTAGCTTTTGACCGAATCGAGTTTTCACCAAGATTTCAGCACTCTCGGAACCTTCGGTTTATCTCCAAAGTCGCCAATTTTTTTTCCAAGTCAAAAAAAATAATCCCCAAACTCGCCGCCAAGGCTAAGGGGTCATTCCTTAAGTTCTCCTTGGATAACTGACACAATCTTTGTAAATATTTCGTTTCCTTTATAAGGGAAAAGTCATAGCACTTTCGTATTAATATACATAAAACCGATTCTATAAGTAAATTTGTTTTTTATTCTTACTGAATTTTTTCAAATAATACTTTTACTTTTGATGGATTAAACTTTTTCATATAGTTATTATTAGTATTTTTTTGGTGTTCAACAATTACAAGATAAAAGGATAAAAATTTAAACTCTAAAATTTTTTTTTTCTATCATGCTCGAAAATAAGTGACCATGATGTGGTTTTTAGGCGAAATTTGGAGGCACTTTAAATTCATTTAAGGAATTAGATTGATAGGACATTCGGTTAGATCATTCTTTAGTGATATTTTTTCGAATACTAGATATATGGCTTCGTTCATGAAAAACAAGTTATTTTTATTGTAGTTAAAGTTATAATTAAACTTATTTTTAAAAATACCATATTGTTCAAAACATTTTCACTAGGATTGAATTAACTTTGATATTAAAACTTTATTTGAAATTTAAAAAAATATTAAATTTTTTATTACGTTTATTAAAATTTTATTAATATTGTATATGACCGATAATTCTTTTATTTTGCTTATGGGGCAGTAGGAGTTATCGTTGTATAAGACCATGCCGAATTGATTATTCAATAAAAAGTTTCATGAAATACCTTATGGGAGAGTGAAGGTGGATCTTCATTGTAAGAATATTATATAGAAGGAGGTTGATATATTTCTTCAGGAAACTTTATTTTTGTCCAAGACAGAAACTCTACTAAGAGAATGTTATTTTTGTTATATGTTTAAATAAAATAAAGCTAACACATGGATCAATAAGTCCCGAGACTGTGCGGTCATTTTTTTGCGATTTCCTCCTTCAAACGCACCAGCAAGTCAATATAATAATCACTGTTGATCGATTTACCTTTTTCGAGGTAGTCAATGAAAATCACGCCATGCGTATCCCAAAAAACTGACGCCATGACTTTGCCAGCTGACTGCTGCGTTTTCGGACGCTTCGGACGGCTTTCGCCAGCTGTGCGCCACTCAGATGACTGCCGCTTCGACTCTGGAGTGTAGTGATGTATCCATGTTTCGTCCATGGTCACGTAACGACGCAAGAAATCTTTTTTGTTGCGAGTAAATAGCGATAAACAGCTTTCTGAATCATCGACTCGTTGCTGTTTTTGTTCCATCGAAAGCAATCGCGGCACCCACTTGGAAAAAACCTTTTTCACTTCACTTCAAAAAACCTTTTTCAGTAAATACACTTCCATATGATATCTGTGTCATCTCAGCAATCTCACGGAGCTTCACTTTACGATCTTTCATCATAATTTTTGTCACTTCACTCACATTTTCCGGTGTAACGGCTTCCACAGGTCTACCCGAGCGTTCCGCGTCATTTGTGTCGGTACGACCACGTTTAAACTCGGCAAACCACCGACAAATCGTTGCTTTTGATGAGTCCGGGTAACATTTTTCAATCCATTGTTTCGCTTGCCCGGTGTTTTTACCCATTAAAAAACAATGTTTTATCAGAACACGAAACTCGGTTTTTTCCATTTTTTAAACAAACTACAAAACGACTTTACTCCAACCTCGATAACTCAGCTGTTTCTGGTCCGATCGACTTAAAATTTTGACACGTTTCAAGCAAAGGTTCGTACTCTAGAAAGACCTGGTTACTGGTTTACTACGAGCGCCATCTCTGGGTTAGTCTCGGAACTTATTGATCCATGTGTTACCTTACATTTTAACTAACTAACATCTATGAAATGATTCTCGGAATCTCTTTTAAATAATCGTGAAAAATCCATTTTCAAATTGAATGAATATATAATGTTATTTTCGTTAATCTCACATTACCGAAATTCTTTTTATTTACATGATATCTTTTTTGAAAATGTTAACGAATATCATTAATGTATGCGAAGAGATTAATTAATTTAACATATTCATCCATATTATGTATTTATTAAATATAAATTTATGCAGTTATTCGGCATAATTTTTATGTAATTAATATGTGTCCATGTTATGTATTTATTACTTACTTATTGGTAGTTAAATTATTATTTCCTACACATTTCAAAGATTTTATATCAAATGTTTACTTGTTATTTAAACAACAAAGGCTTATTAACATAGCTACGAAAACATGTCAGAATGTCAATATTTGAGTTTATATAATTTTTTTTCCTCTGAAATGACTATCAAATAATGACGGAAAAATACAAAATCCAGAAAGAATCATAGGATTTTCGATGTCTATTGTTTGTGTTATAATGGTAGCCCAGAAAAAAAGACATACCCGCAAAAGTGATATTCCAGCTTCTTTGTCATTTCTATCAAAAGATGTTTATTCGGTATCTTCTATCAAGAAACAAAAGTCTTTGGAGATACATTACGTCATTGTGTCTTTGTGACATTAAATATATTGTATTGTCTTATATCAAAGATAATTAACCAGCCCAAAAGTAGAAAAAAATAGAAGTTCAAAGAAATGAAACGTATAGAATAAACATTGCTAATTACTACTTCCATATATATCTAAAACAAAATATTAGTTAAGTCTTTGTGATTAAAGTAAACAAAATGGATCCATTTGATTTTTAATGTGTTTGTATTAACATGTTAAACAAACTCCAGTACGAAGATGTAAAAAGTTGCATTAATTTATGAATCTAATTATTTTTCGTTATGAATTTATTTTCCCCTCTGATAATAAGTCTCACTCCTTCACAATTGTATCTGCAAAATGCTCTGAAATAAATATATGTCATTTTCTTTTCTTGCGCAAAAGTTGTTCTGTCTGATCTTAGCAAAGAGTTTAATTTCAATATATTTTTTAAATATTTTATGAAAAAATGGATACAAAAAAATAGCTCTATAAAAACATTTGTTTTTTTCATTAAGTAATTTTAAAAGGTACTAAAATTTTACATCTTATCACACAGTTTCCTTGTTTGGGTACAAAAAATTGTAAGATTTAATAAATTCAGCTCAGGAACTAACATTTTTTTTTTATAAAAGATGAAAAAAAAAAAAATGTTTTCCCCCTTTTTTTTTACTAGCAGCTCCTTAAGGAATTCGTGAAGCATTAAAAAATTGGAAAGTTAGAATTTGTGTTTGCACTCCTGATAATTCCAATATTTTTATGATGCACTTCATATACATAATTTAGGAGCTTAATAAGGGACGAGATCCCTTCCCAATTTTTTCCGTGTTGTTTTTTATACACGACTAAGAAATTGCAATAATTTTTAAAACATTTGGCGGAAATGTGACTTTCTTGTATCAAAGTATCTTTTAATTATAATTGTTAGAATAAAATGGTGATATTGGAACTTCTGGGGGATTAGTCATGGTTGCGCTCATGACCAGCGTTGTTTCAGTCGAATTGCAGTTTTGAATCCTGGATCTGCTACAGACCTGTCGTGAACAGGGGATACCATTAATACGTCGAAACTCTGCGTTAGACTTTAATTATAAGATGCTTGTCTACAAACAACTTTTGCCTCCAATCATAACCTACACTTGTCCCACCTGGAAGGAGACGGCTCATATCCATTACAATAAACTTGAAATCTTGCAAAACAACAGCATGAGAATAATTTGTAATGTAAGATGGTTCATGAGAAATAAAGATTGTTGGTTAAGTAAGGCTTTTAACTCTGATATTGTTGTTGACGAGAGTCGCTGCATACTCCCCCTCCGGTATCATCGTGATAATACGAAGAGATACACTGGTTTGTACAGAAGGTTGCTTTTTGATTTTCTTTAGCCATTAATGCAATTGATATACATCCACTCCCTGTTGAGTTGAGTTTTTGCTTGGGACAGTTTTCCATATGATCATCGGCTGTCTCGTGTTGAGTGGCGGGTCTCGTCGACACGTGCACCAGTGCCGAAATATCACTAGTCATGATTTGTGTGCGTTTTTCTTAGTTAGACGTACCAAGGCAAGTGTTTTTGTGTCAGGGACATTTGCAATCAGTAGGAATAGGCTGTGGTGCCATCTAGTGTTCAAGTCCTGAGTCACCACTTCGGCGGCCGGTGGTTTTCCAACCCCGGAAAGGGGGTGAGAGTTGATGACCTTGATTCGGCAGCGTTGTTTCGATCCCTGGACCAGTGGTCCGAAGTTGACGGTCCTACTAACCATGCTAAAAAGACATCTCTTCTGGCTGGTTAAGTAAGGCATTTTAACTCTGATATTGTTGTTGACAAGAGTCGCTGCATAGAGAGTCGCTGCACTATAAATGACAACTTCCAAGAAAATATTATTGAAAATACATATTCCTTAATTCTAGAAATTCCAAACTACAATGTCATTAAATACAAATACCGCATGGAAGAATTACTATTCTCCATTCATAACTGAACAATTTTACTAAAGTTACCCTCTTTAACACTTAGCCAATCAGAACACAGACACTGGGACCCTCGCAGAAACCCATACACTGACTCACCCACTCCAGATACAACCAGAACTGCTACCTCCTGATTGGACGAACGGACTTCACCCTGTATCCTCCTACCCCCTCTGATATAACTTCTAAATTTCTCAGCACCTATAGATAATTTCTCATGCAAATTTTAAATTTCACTTTACTTTTCAATTTTCCTCTTAATTCATCAAGTTTTAGTCATTTAATTTATTAAATATCTCAATATTCTTAATTGCACTGGTAACTTGAAAAATCAAGCATAATAAATATCAAACCGGAAATTAAAGCCCAACAGGCCTAGGCACTCCATTAATGCAAACACTACGAACTGGGGATGATACGCGTTATGTATGTCGGGACTGTGATTCCTCTCTTCGGGATAATGAAGAAGTTAAGAGATCGGGTGCAAGTTTAAGACGGTGGGGAAAGGATACTTGTTACTTAGTTGAGGTTCTAAGTTACGAAATTCGTTGTTAACAGACATACCATTGCTAAGAAGTACGATGTTTTGAAATAACAATTGAATCAATCAAAGTTAAGCAGGGATTTATGACAATTCAGGAGATTCTTTCAACGATAAAATTTTCCATAATACAACCACGTACATCTTTCCCCCTGATATCGAATATACTTGCAAAAGCTCTAAATAAAAGCGAATGGACTTGTAATGGAATTTTTGCAGGATTAAATAATTTATGAATTGATTGCTAACCTCGTATTAAGAAGCAGCACGAGAGCTAATAACAAAGATTTCGTAATTCTGAATCCTGGTCGAGGATAATACCTCTGCGCTTTCACTTCAGTTTCCTCACTTTCATACTGTTCCAACTTAAGATAACTGTATATCACTTTCATTCTGTTCCAAATTAAGATGTCACCCTACAGGTTTAGCGTGCATCAGGCTATATGTACGAAAGGTTCTTAAAGGCAATAGGACTCGAGGCTACGACTGAAACAACTCCAGCCAAGACATCCCCTCCCTGACCGCTTAGTTATACAATAGCTTCTGAAACAGATGAAATGTTATTATATCACAAAGACCTCTCATCCAACATCAAAATCGTATTAAACTAAAAATTGGTTACATATTTGAGTACTTTAATACATTAAAAATAATTGTTAAAATATTTACAGTTCATTTAATTATTTTACAACGTTTTTCTGAATTTCACTTGGTGTGTGTGTGTGAGTGTGTGTGTCATCAAATTTTCGATCGTTAATTTAACCAACTTCCCATCAAGCTAGAGCTTTGAAATTTTGGGAATCGTTCGTACTGGCCTAACAATGCAATATTTAGACGTTTGCGAGAAGTTTTAACTAATATTTCAATAATTTTAATAAGTTAAAATATTCTTTCCTCTCGGCGCTTTTAGGATTGAGAAAAAAAATTCTTTCCCCCTCTGGGAACACCGGGCACTCCCCACACCACATGAGGCCTCGTAAAACTATTGTACTCACAAAGGGGAGATACTATCTCCCCTTTACTATCTCCGAGATAGTAAGGGTTGCTGACTTTTTGTCAGTAATCATTCGCAAGAAAGAAAGTTTCCAATATTTGGCACCATGTCTTATCACAATAATTTTTTCTGAATTCTGGTTCCCATTTTTTTTTTAATAGAATGACTTACAAATTTTCAAATGCATGTTTTGATTTTATGAGTATTATGAATTTTTTAATACGCTCACAAATATCTCTTTTTTAAGTAAATTTTAAAGTTAAAAATAACCAACAGTTTTAACTAATATTTCAATAATTTTCTTTAATAAACTTTGCCACCATATAAAAACGTTGTTTTTAAAAACGTTGGTTTTTATATCGAATTATTTATTTATTTAATATTTGTTTCTTATCTTCATCTGTTGCTACAATATATTCTAAGGAAAAGACTATTATTTTTTTATCTGGGATTTTCCCAGAAAATGTTATTTCGAAAGAATTTAAGAGCATCTCCAACGTTTCTTCGAGCTTCTTAAGACGCGAAGAACATTTTGTGAATTTGCTTTCAAAAGATTTAAAGCCGATGAAGAAATATACTGTCCTTAGAAACAGTACCTTTGAGAAACGGGAAACCTTCATTAATATTCATTCAAATGCAAGAAAAAAGTCCTTTTACTTTTGATTCATCTTGGGGAAAAATATTCGAATTCTAAGTCAGCAACTGATTTCATTACATTTGTATTGAATTTTAACACATATCCTCTGGGTATTATGTAACGATGTGTAAGCATTGAAATGTTTCAATCGCAAAATATTAATTCATAAAAAATGAATAACACAGATTCCCTTTGCGAAGATTTTCTGTCCTATACTGAGAATTAATTCGGAATCAAAGTATTTTTTTTAAAAGTAACTAAAGTTTCATTACTGTGCTGATACAAAAGGAAGCACTTGTTATTCAAAGCTACGGAAAACACTTTCTACCCTTGTGAAATTGAAATAAACTGTTTGAAATGTAGCTCACATGGATTTTGCTGAGTGTAAAAGATTTCTTAGTGAAATATAACTCATAATTTGCTAGTATAAAGAGTTTATTTCATGTTTTTCTAGCTGCTGGTTGAAATATGTATTATTTTAAAAGTTTTATTAAAGTGTCACTATGAAACTGCTTAGTAAAAGTTTTGTGATCGAGGTAGCCTGATGGTCATGATCCCGGACTTGTCGCTGGGGATATTTTCGTTGAGTCATAGATTAGAGTCCTAATGCCACTAAAACCTACGGTGTCCCGGGAATGATGTAAGTAAAATAAAACTAGATTCCCAGTCCTCCCGTAGGTGTGGAAATTTGGACAGGAGGTGCCAGGTTATGTGTCGTCCTCGCCACTTGACCTAGGTTCAAAATTACGGCGTCCGTCACCAATAGCCTTCGTGTTGCTGCTGAGTGCAACGTTAAAACCAAATTCATCACATCACGTTATAAAAGTTTATTGTTTGTTCATTATGATAAGAGAATTATAAATTTTGATTTTAAAATTCTATTGTGCAGATTTCGGATTGATTTCATAGTACATATTACGAAAAATATTTTTTAATAATGTCCAGTTGAGTATTTCTAGTTAATTTTCAATGACGTACAAGAAAATATTTATTAATAATACTTACTGGTGTTAATTTTTTGTTTAAATTCTTCCCGATTAATACTCGGCTGTTTTCTTATTCAAATCATTCACATACATAAAACAAAGCAAAATGTAATATACAATGTAACGTACAAAGAACCTAAAGAATCTTGTTTCTACTTTTTTACTTTTGTGAAGCAACATACAAAAATAATTCACCTAAATGTCGGTCTTACATAAGAAAATCATTTAATTTTATGCAATTTTTCTTTTTCTTTTTTTATTTTAAGTAGATTTGAGTTTTTTAGTAATCTTTTAATTTTATACATCGGAGTTACATTGTAATAAATCCCTCAGATGTTGAAAACTCTACAACCTGTTTTCCGTGGGATGGATTCTTTTCTTTAAAAAAAGAAATGAGAATTAGCTCACATTTTTTGTTTCCTGTTTGTTCATTTAATTAATCCTCTTTCTTATTCTTCCATACTGATGCCTTTGTTTTATGTTTCGTGTAAGTTACGCCACAATTAAATCCACTTCTTTTCGGTAGGTAGCACGTGAAACTTCAAATAGAGAAAATCCGATTAAGTACGTGTGTTGTAATTCCGGACAGTTAATTTTCTGCAAAAGGCCTGCTGTAATGTGATTTGCTGTAACATCTCCATTATTTATTTAAAGGGAGAGGGTTTACCCTTCCAGTTCTGACGTCCAATCCGATTACCGAATGTCTATTCTAATATCTGACTTCTCAATGCCTGTTTAAAGGAATTTGGGAACTGTGAGAGAAAAGTTTAGAATTTCTGGGAATTGTTCCTAACCTTTAATAAGAATGTTACGAATTTTTGGAAAAAAAATTCCTGTATTCATTTTCGGGGAGAACTAAACATGTAGTATGATTAGGCCATGAATGACAAGAAGGATTTTTCAACGCAAACATGTTTTTCTTTTTTTATCATCTACATCGAACTTCATGTGATAAAAATATTATTAGTAGTTTTTATTACTAATGAATAGTACTTTTAACATCAAATACGTCATGGTTCGGAATATTTAATCGTATTGTTCCATTGATTTCTTCCATTAGTTCCGTATAATATTTTTCTAAGATTTAATGCTTTGAATGTGTATGCATGTGAGTCGTCAACAAGTGTAGTACAATCAAATGACCTTTATCTCTTTCACTCCCAGCGCATCACATTTCATACACTTCGTGAGTGTCTTCTATGGCCCAACGTATCAATAGAGAAACGCTTGATGAGAACGTTTTATTTGATTTATTTAATGTTACTATATGGCGTTACAATACCGCGAAATCTATATAGATAGGTTATTTGGAGTGTTAACCTTGGTGATATGGGCTTGGATTTCACTTCTGGCTACCAGGAAGGGGGTAATTGTTAAAAGCACGTATTGCAACGCGGCTCTTTAAATGTATTGACATGATTTCAAGGGTGCACTTGCTTTCGGTTAGCTTTTTCTTTCTTGCTTGCTTCTTAGAAGTTTGAAGGAGAATGTATGGCCCTTTATGGGAGTTGTTTCTTTTGGAATCACATGTTCTCAATTGTTCGTTTCATTGGGTCGGTTTTTATTTATAGCTACAGTTAAGGCGAAAAGAAAGTATTTATCTGATACTGAGATTTGCGAAATAATGAATGAATCTGACAGTGATTTAGGGAAAATAATCCAATTCTATGCATAGCCTTTAAAAGAAAAAAAAAAGACGAAGAAGATGTGCCATTTGCACAAAATCTTGAGTGAAGCGTCAAAAGTTGACAAAATATGTGTGTAAGACATGTGACGTTGGACTATGAATTGAAGAACTTTTTTGTTATAAAAATTCCTTACCGCGAAATAAGATTCATTATTTATATTTTAATATTCCATGTAATGGTACATCATTACACCATGAAATTTATGTAACAAATGTAAATATATTTTGTATTTTCTTAAAAGATAGGATTTTTATGTAATTATTTTATGTAAAAACATAGAATTTTCGATTAAAACTTTTTTTTTTCTTTCGTATATATTAAGTTTCATGCATTTTAAATAATATAAGTAAATACCAAAATATTTTCATGAATAACTGATTTTAGAGTCATTTTTTTCACGAATTAGGCTTAATATCTAAAATCGTCTGGGCACAGTGTGACACTCTACGGTCAGAAGTCGCGGGCCCAGAGAAGCACTTCTTTTTTCTCTCTCCTGTAGCGAAAGGGTTATACGATAAAACTCAAAACGTTATGGAGAAATATATAATTTTAATACCTTCCATCATTCATTTAAATGATTTTTATCGCCTGAGCGCACTCGAACACTGAGCATGCTAGAGCATTTTAAGGGATTGTGATATTATCCTAAAGGTAATTATTTGTCCATCATACCACTCCAATTAATTAAAAATAATGCTACTTTAATAATAGTAATAAATAAGTGAAAAAGAAGCGGAGAAAATTTAGATATTAAAGTCGGGATTAAAGAGAACAACTGGAAAAAGGCTGAAATATTTTTAAAAACCTTTCCTTGCAATGTATTATTTCAAATGGTACATATATCTCCCCAAAAGAAGAAATGTAAAATTTCTGTATTAATATCCATTTATTTTAGGTTATTAGCATGATGTCCTTCACCTAATTTTTCAGGAAATTTCCTAAGTCACCTTACTCTTACATATTCAAGATTAGCATTAATATCTTTCTGTGTTACTTTGTTTTTCACCAAATACATGACAACCACTTAATTATCTCAAATTAACACAGAGGTACTAAATACCAAATAGTTATACATTAGTCCAGCTAAAAGTAATTGAATTCTGGAATCAAAATAACATCGAAGTACAAGCATTATGAAAGACATTAAAAAGATATTATTTTCTTATGATTATCATGTATGTTCATTATTAAAATATTTACAAGTTCAAATCTGGTTATATTTCTTAACACTAAGCTAATTTTGGAAAATCTACATTTCGAAATTTCGTACCTTTACTGTAATTTTTTGATTATGTTGTACTCACTACAGAGCTTTACTTACAATAATATTGACACATACATATTTTTATCGTATATTTTAATATAAATTCCTAATTCTAATTTTAGCAGTACTTTGAACTTTGAAATTATGTTGATATTTATGAATTTTGTATGTTTAATTATACTAGCATTTTCATTACTGTATCTTTCATCAGAATGATGTACTAGCATCGTATAAAATCGATGCATTATAAAGACACACAATGTGTATGCTACGTTAATTTAGATTAAATTTGTGCATTGCATGAGTATTCAATCACAACTTCACACTTCAACAGGAATCTATCATTTTCAGATGTCATAAGAGAGATTCTCCTTTCAGAGAAACATGAACTTGCCATTTCCCCATTTCATTTTATGTATTAGTAATTGACACTTCAAAATATTAAATAATATGGAACTAGAGTTAAATGATTTTCAAAATGCGCGAATATGAATTACACGATTATGACAGTTGAATGGTAACGGATCGTAGAATGTCTCTTAATAGAAATTAACTATAATTACTGGAAATAACTGTAAAATTTTGCAGTCATTCAAATTCAGAACAAGTTCATTTGTTAAACCAATTTCAACCCGAGAATTCAAACTTGAAACTGTTAAAGAGATAAAACTTGAAAAGTAAAATATCCAGGAATATGTTCAATAAAAAACATAAATTATAATAATGCAATCAGTTTATGTTTAGAGTGAACTAATTGCGTACATGTACTATAATTGAAAATTAATTAAGGCTCCCATCTACCCGCCATTTTAATTTCATCAGCTTAATGTTAATCCTATGGAATTTCGACTTGAATTCTCACATCTTTACTATTTGACCTATTTAAATGCAATAAAGTGCATCTGAAAGAGCAAAAAATAATGAATGCTTCTGTGGAATTACTTTTTTCCTCCGATTTTTAAAAATATTTGAAAATATTCTTTAAAGACCGGAAAACTCAAAAATGAATAATTAAAATAAGAATAAAAATATTTTTAAAAATCTTAGGAAAAAAGTAATTCCACAGAAGCATTCGTTATTTTTTGCTCTTTCAGATGCACTTTATTGCATTCAAATAGATCAAACAGTAAAGATGTGAGAATTAAAGTAGAAATCCCATAGGATTAACATTACGTCCACGAAATCAAAATGGCGGGTAGACGGGAGCCTTAAGTAAAACAAATGTTTCAAAATAAGAGCAACAACAATAGCTGAGTTTATTTAAGAAGGAAATGGATGAATTTCATCAATTGATAAAGGCGATTATGAGTTATTTTATATTTAATTTATTTCATATCGCAATTATTAATTTAGAATTATGTCTATTGACATTGAACCAGAGTAACACAATAATCTATTGACACCAGTATATCGCCTAGTCAGATGACAAGGATAAACCCTAAGCTGATGCTTCTATCTTCTGAATTTCAACGTTACGCCAATCTGAGAACATAGAGACTTACGTTTGATTCAACGTGCGACTATCACTATTTTACACAACTTAATAATGTTTAATGAATAATGATTTGAACTTACGATACCATTTAAAATTTTCTACCTGAAACACTGTTTAACTACTCTGCAATAATAATTCCTCAAAAATGGATGGATTATGTTTTATAACACATCAATCAATAACTCCCGAGACTAACCCAGAGATGGCGCTCGTAGTAAACCAGTAACCAGGTCTTTCTAGAGTACTAACCTTTGCTTGAAACGTGTCAAAATTTTAAGTCGATCGGACCAGAAACAGCTGAGTTATCGAGGTTGGAGTAAAGTCGTTTTGTAGTTTGTTTAAAAAATGGAAAAAACCGAGTTTCGTGTTCTGATAAAACATTGTTTTTTAATGGGTAAAAACACCGTGCAAGCGAAACAATGGATTGAAAAATGTTACTCGGACTCTTGTCCATCAAAAGCAACGATTTGTCGGTGGTTTGCCGAGTTTAAACGTGGTCGTACCGACACAAATGACGCGGAACGCTCGGGTAGACCTGTGGAAGCCGTTACACCGGAAAATGTGAGTGAAGTGACAAAAATTATAATGAAAGATCGTAAAGTGAAGCTCCGTGAGATTGCTGAGATGATACAGATATCATATGGAAGTGTATTTACTCAAAAAGGTTTTTTGAAGTGAAGTGAAAAAGGTTTTTTGAAGTGAAGTGAAAGAGGTTTTTTCCAAGTGGGTGCCGCGATTGCTTTTGATGGAACAAAAACAGCAACGAGTCGATGATTCAGAAAGCTGTTTATTGCTATTTACTCGCAACAAAAAAGATTTCTTGCGAAAAAAAAAAAAAAAGATTTGGAAAAGCGTTGGAACGATTGTATCACCCTAAAAGGTGATTAACAAAAGGTGTTATGTTGATGAATAAAAAAAAATTTTGCAAAAAAAATGTTGTTTTCAATGTTAGACTCGGGAGTTATTGATCGATGTGTTAATATATGTAATATAAAAGAAGGATATTTATGTTCGTAACCCTTAACGTAAAGCCTACTTGATGCAAGACGTGGCAATATTTCGTCATCTTTTCCCCTCTAGACACGAATCCTACCCTGTAGACTTATTACCGCCTCTGTCTAGAAGCACAGAAACAGTTAGAGTCCTGGAAAATCCTATCAATCACGGCATTTGGGGAATTTGTCTATTCGCTATCTCTTCTGACTTTCCCTATTTAAATATCGTCGTCCCTCTAAGTCGGAGTAAAACCAACAGATGGCGCCCCAAACGGACGAAAACCCAGATTCTTCAAAAAATTCAAGGAAAATCCCACAACATAATGCAAAAAGCCACCAGAAAAATCCTTTCAACAACATTTTTGAAGCCATCGAACAACTCAAAGCTCTTGCCGAAATCTTCTCAATCATTCCAGGACTGCTTACAAATCTCCATAAAATTCAAAATGCGAAAAGGTCAAGCAAACAAAAAATTTGCCATCTTAGAAGCGCTTATGGATATCTCTGAAGAATAATGCAGCCAATCGCAGTCGTTTCTCTTCACCCATCGCAAGATCAACTTTTTCCCTCATGGAACTTCAAATTTTTCAAGTACATACTCATTAACTGCTCAACAGATGGCGCCAGCTATGCTGGGCTCATCAATCAGCTCATTTCTCAAGAACTTTTCATCTCTACTCTCCAAAATTTTACCCTCTCATCCGCAAGAAATTCCTCTCCACAATGTAAATTTCCATTTTATCCAAAGGGCTTAATAAATACCAGATTTGGGCTTGTGGAACGCTCCGCGCTCCTGGCGCCCATGGAATTTCAACGCTAACGTCAACGTCAACGTAAGTCGGAGTACATTTTGACTGTTACCAAGCATTGCAATACGTTATCCCAGTGTTCTCCCTATTTAGGAAACCCCGTGCATTCAATAAAGACTTGGAATTCCATCGTTCCCTTGAATGGGTCGCTAAAATATGTCATATATATTTAAAGAAACATGAGTTGTAAGGTTTTAATTTGAAATGTAATAACTCTTTTTAACATTTGACAAACATGCTAACAGTACACTACAAATAATTTATAATTCGAATGATTATAAATATGAGAGTGATGAGTGTCTTTCTTATGTCCTATCCTGCTCCAACATAGCTTGACTGTAGAAATGATCCCTTTTCCTCTATCCAAACGATATCATTCCAGAAGCGAAAGTGTTCGAAACCAATCTTTTTTCGGGAGATTGTGAGCGGGAAGAGGATAAACGACATATCAGATGAGACAAATCCAGAGATGAAAAGGAGACGTTCGTATGCTTGACAGATGAGGAAAAGATGGTTTCCACGGTTGTTTTGTCAGCGTGATTCTGCTCTGAAAGAAAGAAGCGAATATTCCTTCATTGTAGATGATAAAATAATATTGTGAATTTGAGCAATCATCGTAATTAAACCTTCATTAATTATCCAAAGACGTGTCTTTATTTAAAAGTGGTAGAAGGTCACCACATAAATAAAACTCATTAGAAGGGATCATTGAAAGGGATATAAAACTTATTATTCCAAAGAAAATCCTTTTTTCCCCTACCTAATTCCATATACTTAATAAATTAAATTATAAGTCTATAAGGAATGTGTGTGTGTAGACATGTCTGTTGTCACTAAATTTAAATTTTTTCTGAAGGACATGAATGGAATTGTGGTTTCGCTAAAACTTTTCAGTGCTTGTCACTATAATTTCAAAGTTAATATAAGAATAAAAATAAATTCATACATTTTTCATTATGTTATATACATTTTAATTCATAATCTATGTAAAATAAGATTCATGCAATGCCTCAAATGCAAGACATGTTTACTTTCTAATATATTTATGGTTCAAAAAACAATATGTATGAAACAAAATCGAATTAAAATATAAACTCGAAAAACGTATTGAATTAAAAGTGTTCAACCTGATTTTGAAACCATTGTGAATGTTAATTCCATCAGTGCATCTAATGAAAGTAATCTTAACGTAAAATAGTGTAATTCGTTTCTATAATGAGCAGTTGTGTTATTAAGAAATTCTGTAAGAAACTGTAATACCACTAGAAAGGTAAAAATATAAGTAAAAAATTTAAATCAATTTTAGATTTAACTCCTAAAATGAGAGTTTAATGAGATTGTACAAGTGTAGTTCCTTTATTTAATATATTTTAGAATGAAATTTTATAGAAATTTTAAGGTGTGAGGAGGACCATATATAAGATACAAATGTAATATGTATGCTGTATAAATGTTTATGAGAACATTCTATGCATGTAACAGCAAGACAATTTTTGACATAATATCAAATTTAGTAGGAAAATGTTGAGTAAAAAATAACGATTTTTTTTAAAATCATTCCTGACTAAAACACGAAGTTATCATTGAACCTAGAACAATTTTTCACTCTTAAAATTTTGCATGAATTATGATTTATCTTTTATGTATTAAAATGATGCATCCATTTAGTTCAAATGAGAAGTTCAATTACTTAATGCAATAATTAGTATTTATTTTTAATTCTAAAACTTAATTTTTCTTAATTTATCCTCTGTACTATTAATAAGTATTTTCCCTTTTTATAGACGTGAAAAGACCAAACTAAATTACGCTTTATGTTTCAAATAGATATGTATGTAAAGTCCGGGTAATCACAATGATGATATTTCGGTTTATTCAAAGTTATTTATTCTTATTTACAGCGATTATGTACAGACACTTAAGTATGAAATTTTAAAAAAAAGCATAAATAGTATCTTGATCCAATAAGCGTAAGTAGTTCATTCCAGTGAGGTTGTGCTCTTATTTCGTAAAACGGTTTTAGCGGCGATATATCTCTGACACTTCGTGTGCCCGCTCCAACCTCGTAATGGCGTCTTCCCGCGCAAACGTCTTCTTTCCCCTAGAGGAATGTCGCCGAGACAGTAGCAGAGCTCTCTGGTGATGAGACGTTCTATGGCCATGTTCTGAGCGATAAGTCAAGTTCGATTTCCACATGTATGTTACTAAAAATATATTTATTAATTAATTTTAACTATTTTAGTATATATTTAATTATTTAAACATATTTTTAAGAATCAGCAAACTAATAGAAAATTTTAGAAGTTTATATTAAGAAATGGAAAAAGAAAATTTATGCGTTAATGAGTTTTAAAGAACCCGTACCAAAATACACGAAATTTTCCTTTTGTTCAATTAGATAAAAGTCGAAAAACCAGCAATACAAAGTTTATTTTAAAATCCAGACCCAAAGAAAAAATTATAATTTTGAAACAAAGAATCTGAAAGAAAAATTTATAGAATTATATTTTTGTAAAAAGAGAAGCACTGTAAAAGAAAGACAAAAAAAAAATCATATTCTCGTTTGTTACTTGAATTCAATAAGAAAACAATCATGATAAACCATGTAAAATTGTCTAAAATTTAAAAAAATTTCATTTATTTTGACACTTATTTCAGGTGGGACAATGAAATAATTTTACTTACTTATAAAATTACTTCAAATTCTGCATTGCGAAAACTGAAAGGGCCAATTAGGAGACACTGATCTGAGAAAAAATTAACCTCTTTAAAAATACCAAAATAATATCCATATTATAATCCAAATAAAAAAAAAATAATCCTCACAAGCTCTCATATGTCTAGACATATGCAATTACTAGATGTCGTAAAAGATATTTCGATATACATATTTCTATGTCTGATAATCGTTTATAAATCTTTTATGAAAAGATGTAAATTAAAAATAAATAAACAAATAAAACTATGCGTTATAATACTTAAATGCTCTTTTTCCGTACACAAAGTTATACATCTATGGAAAACGGTTTATTCTTTTGAATAAATAACAAGCCAAATTATTTTGATGTGCCTTATTTATAGACATATTATCTATAAAAAAATAATATTAAAAAAATGGAATCGAAATTGAGACAACAAATAGGAATTTGGATACATCTGGAATCAAACTAATTCAAATATAATGTCATTTATTTAATGGAAATCAACTTTTTATTCTTCATCATATATTATTGTTTCAATTAAAAAAAATAATTGATTGCTTATTAACTACTGTTATCGTTAATAAGCAACCAATCAAGTCAAATCTCCACACCACTTGACTTAAAGAACCTGTAGCTTCGACAGATTTAACGTGCATTAGCCTTACTACACGGCGAGGAATCAATAGCGAAAGGACTAGAACCAACGATTTGATGGAAACGCTGACTGCTGTGAATTCGCTAATATGACCAATAGACTACAATAATTTAATAGCAGTCTTCAATGATTATATTTTTTCTTCCTTTTAACTAATTTGATCAATATTTAATTTCTGCTTTTTATTGAAGCAGTTTTTTTCCTTGTTCATGTAATTTTAGAAATTATTACCATTTGTAGAAAATGCTTGATAAAGTGTGGTTATTTATTTCACTTCTTGAACTTTTCTAAAGAATACGATAATAATCTAAGCTGTGGAATTTCATTTTTGAAAAACTGTTCATGTAAAAAAATGCAGATTGAAAGCTTCTTTTTTTTTTTTTTTTTTTAATTATGCGTATACCTCAATACATAATCTACCGCACGACTTTAATATAAGTATTAAGGCAGCATTTAATATTAAAATGACCGGTCATTACTTTCATACCCATATTCGTAATTAACACTGAACTCAATAAATCGCCCAGGTTATATTTTGATGAAGCTAAGCTTCTTGAATGACAAGTTGTCATCCGTAAAGCTCTAAAATGAAGCGATTAGTTTCGTTTTTTAAACTTTTACTAACGATGAAAGTTTTGAGTGGCCATCACGAACAAATGACAGTACTTTCTTCAATGTTCTTAATTAAAACGAAGAGCCTAGGTAGTCCTTTAAGGTTTTTTTAAAGTATTCTACTAACATTCAAGATTTTATGTTCTGTGTTTGGCAATTCTATAATCTTTTACGAAACCGAATCGAACCATATAAAAGGCCTCCTATAAAACAAAGTATTTATCATCAAAACAGTATTATTGTAATTAAGTGTTTGTGTAATGAAGATCTAAAGTACAGCTCACTTTTTCAGTCTTTGGCATGCAGTTTTTTATGAACTAAATCACCTAAATAAGTGTAAGTTTCCATTAGTGTTAAAACATGTATTTCGTGTTTTAAGGCAACAAAGAATTTTGATTTACTTTTCAATTAAGTATGCTGATATCCATTTATGACGATAATGGAAAAAATACTTTTAAAAGGAAGGTTTGAAGAAACTATAACAATGTTTCAGCATATTTACACAAACCTGAAAGATATTTAATTCACTGAGTAGTAAACTTACCTTGACCTATTACATAGTGGGCAAAACAATTAAGGAATATGTGGTTTCGAAGATGCGATTTTTAAATATATTAAGATATTGAGAGGAAAGTAAATTATTTCTATAAGGACCAAGAAACAATGTAATTTTCGTTAGTGATTTATGTGTGAAAAAAACATTTGTGTTTCATCATAGAAATGACCAAAAACATTTGATTTTTCAGATGAATTTTTTTCAATGAGTAGTATGGTTTTCCCACTAAACAATGTCTCAAAATTACGAAGCATGAAATCAAAGAGAGTTTCGAACAGAGACAAGAGGCTCCCATTAATCCTTCACTGAAAAGATTTCCATTTGCTTTATTTTTTATGGGATTATGAATGATTAGAAATCCATCTTCAAATAAGATTCAGTTATAATTAATTGGATACGTCTGGAAATTCACTTACAACTCCATTTGTAGGATTTCTTCATGGAAAAGAAGTCGATCTCCAGTCGAATATGGTGTGACCTCCCCTTATCTTCCATAATATGGAACTCATTTTATATCGCTGGAGAGGTATTGAAACTTTAGGTCTGAATATCTCATATCATATTGATGATACGTCAGTTGTCCATTCCTGATAATGTAAGAATAAATGCGTCCATCCATAAAGAAAGATACCTGTACACACCATCAATCTACTCCTTGAAATCAAACCCCTTTTATCATAGATAGAAAATCATTCCAAGTTCCATTTTATAAACTATCTTCTATAGAGATATACAAAAAAAGTAGGACTTGTCGGCTAAGGAAAAGGTTATAATTTCCTCTCTTCAATAAAACATTCCATCTATTTCCTATTGTGAACTTTATGTTTTTAAAGAAACGCAAATGATAATTGCATGAGCACGCATACTGGTAGAAACAAGTGCCAGTAGTGGTTTGAAGATTCTTTTACAGCGAAATTGTACTTGGACTGTGTCTTCTTAAGAAAATTACAGTTAAATGCCAATCCTTTATTTTTTGTTGTAGCACACATATGAGCTTGTTCCAAGCTGCAACTAACAATAGCAATTTCTTAATTCTGATTCCATGGCATGAAATGACAATTAGTGAAACCTCAAACGTTTTCTCTTCAACAGAGCCCGTTTCACGAGAAGCTAAACAAAATCTAGCCAAAATACCACCCATGAGCCAAATATGCTCCTCGAGTTAAAATGTTTACAAGAAAAAAAGTTAAAAATAAATTAGAGCTTAAGTAAGTAGCGTAGCTACTGATATATATGAACCAGCTGCAACAGCATTTTTTTTCGGGCCTTGATGCTTAGTGATTGGTTTTATAAACTCCCACCAGAAGTAATAGGAGGGCTATTGGCGACGGACCTCGTAGTTTTGAACCTCGATCAAGAGACGATTACGAGCCCTGAACTGGTACACTCATCTCCTAACTTCCACATGAACCCTGAATTGGCACTTGTTTCTCCTACCTCCACTCCACACTCAGGACGACTTTGAGCCTGTAAAGATTTAACGTATATCATCTCCGGCTACACTGCGGAGTCTTAGTGGAATCAAGGATCGAACCTATGACTCAACATAAACAACCTCCGTGACCGTATGCACTAGGCTACCGCGACCAATCGGAACTTCATGCAAACGCTGATGGTCTTTCAAAGGTCTCAAACTCCAATTATTAGTGTAATTGAAAAGCTTCCCTTAGACCTTAATTGAAAATGATTGATCAGCAAAATAAAGATATTCTAGAAATGATATTTACTGAAATGGATCTAATCTATTTGTATAAATGTCTTTCGTACGATATATTCGTTCTATAAAAATTACTTTTGTAATTTCTTTTATTTGTATCAGGGAGTATTTACCAATGTTAACGGATATTTCCGAGAATGAAATATATAAAATATCTGTACAAATTATTAACAATCCAGTCATACCTAATATATATATATATATATATGTGTGTGTGTGTGTGTGTGTGTGTG
>BMAW01019119.1:215-12103 GCA_019974015.1 Nephila pilipes
TCATTGTACTTCGTTTCAGTTACGTATTGCTATTTTTAAATTTCGTTGAGATTCAGGTCGTAAATGTTGAATACCAATAAGAATTAATTGCTTGAGTAATTTTCTATTTATATTTTGCATTACTCTACTTAACGACTATATATATCATCCGTAAAAATGTCGAGATGTTAGCAATGCTAATTTTTTTTAAGCTCTTTAGAAGTAAATAATCGTTGCTACACTTTTGAGGATTCGATTTAAACCTCAATTCTGAAATACGGTTTATTTTGGGATATATAATAACGACAAAAGTGAAGTACATATTTTAAATGTGATGCATTACTTAATTTTTGTTTGGATACTGTTATCAACTGGTCTTGTTGAAATTGTTTTGAATAGTTGACTGTCAAGTTGGATCATTGACATAAACATCTAATACATATACATACTTTTTTTTAAAATAGAAAGTAAGATCTGAAGACAGCCAGAAAAGACTTTAATGAATGAAAAGAGAAATATTAAATATTCAAAATGATCTGTCAGGCCAGAAACTTAAAATTAAAATGCCACGGTTTCACAGAGGAAAATCGAGATCAATAGCGCGAAAAAAATCTGGTTAAGCTGCGCCGAACACATTGTCTAGACATGGAAAAATGAAGAAAGGTAAAAAAAGAATTGGTTATCAAAAAGAAGAGATCTCTAAGACATCCGAGGAGGTCACCACGTTTATTAAAGAGAGCAAACCCCATACAAAAGAAAAAAAAAAGAGCTCAGGGAACTGAATCTTTGTTTCCGTACTCTTTCTTATTTCGGTATAGATGATAGAAAGTCGTTTCGTACTTCAAGAGCATTGGTTTTGGTTTTGATAACGTCATTGAAACAGCTCGAATACTGGTGACGAACTCGTAATTTGAAGACCTCCGTCAAATGACAGAGACTATACGAGCTAGTACCTTCCTCTAAATTCCGCCACGAGAGGACTTTGGGCCTCAACAGATCTAAAGAGGTGCTTTGGTGCTTTCGATCCATGGAGGTAAAGTTCAGTTGACCTCAGAGTGGCGGCGGCATTTTCGAACTCCTTGACCATAAGTCAGACAAGTTGACTTGCTGCTTGCTTTGCTACTCAAGAACCAACCGTAATAACTAGTCCAACTGAGACATCTCAATTTGACTATTTATTACGACGCTGCTTTTGTAGTTGCTGTAGAAAATCGCCTAGACGATCGTGCAATTGATGTACTATATCAGTTGGAATCCAAAATTAAATTAGAGGTGAATAGAAAAGAATGAGATGTGTTAGATCAGATGCCAATTTCACCAGCAAAGTTTTTTTTGCCTATGAATCGAAAGAAATGTAGAAATGTTCAGCAAAAAAAATTTGTCCAGTTAGTGCAAGACAAAAGTGGTGAAAAGATGATTAATATACGGAACTACATTAAGTGGGCGGGTAAGCACTTTACTTTTTTTTGCAAAACCTAAAAAGAATACACGGAAACAAAAATAAGTACATTAATTGTTTGTCAATCATTTGGAAAAAAAAAAAAAAACAAATCGGTCTTCCCTCCCCCCTTTCATGCAATTGAAAACTTAAAAAATCCGTTGAATTTGGCATATCAACAACATACTACTTAATCTAAAGTTCAATTTTCATTACAATTCTTTCTCTTCATTTCAGACTTTTTCTATTCCGTTTAAGAATAATGCAACAATTATTATCAAATAATGATAATTATCTTACTTATCACAAATGTTACTGCTGTACCGATGAGAAACATATTCACTTTAATCTAAAATTAGATTATTTGTATCTGCTAATAAGACCATTCATAAATCGTTCCATTGCAGGTATTATTCTATCAAAATGTAGTACAATAAAATATTTTTTGAAAATTATCTGTCTCCGAACTAGAAAGGTTGGTTTTTTTAATGAAGATAAAGAGATAGCACCATAAATGAGTAGCTGTGGAGAAAACTGGAAGCATTTTGCTAATACTGCAAATAACAGGAAATTTCATTCTCAAATTTAAATATTTCAGAAGTTTTTTCCTCTTTATGAATGGTTGATTACTGTGACATATAGTGCAGAATGAGGAAAGAAAACTTTTGGCTAGTAAGTAGAATATTTCATTTTTTTTTGTAGGATTCGTGTGTGTTAGGAACCCGAATGAAGAAGGCTATAACGAAGACATTTAGGATTCGATTACATACAGAAACAGAGCGAAAGTGAAGAATGAAAATCTACAAAAAAATTCGCAGAAAAAAAATGGTAATGAACCGAACTAATCTTCGAAAGACTTCGCTGTTTTATGGGAGCTTAATTTGGAGAAAATTTAAATCATACACAAATAAATTATAGATGTTAAATATATCAGAAATGATTCTGGAAACGAATTTCATACACGCATATAACGATTTAAGCAACATTCTAATGATTGTTTAATCTCATAAGAGATAAACTGCAATAAGATACTTGAAAATTTGCTGAATTTTGATTCGTAAATTTGTAAAGAGACCTGCAGCATTGAACATGTCTGAAGTAAGAAGAAAAATTAAGTCGGTACCAATTACACTTTTAAAAGTCCAAAAGTTTCATCGTCAATCAGGAAATGTGGATCGTTAGCCGCACCTTCCTTAACTGTAATGATGGTCTACTGTGGGACGAGTCATATTAATAACAAGTCCACGTTGCGTAAAAGTACTAGAAAAGCACGGCCATTTTCAACACCATATTAATATTTATTTACTTTTTATCATTTTGAAAATTTGGTCTGAAACATAAAATAAATTCAGAAAACTAGAAATTTTAATAAATTTAAAATTTCATAAACGAAAAATCTTATTCATAATTTTATCGGTTTCTTTGGATTGAAGTTCCGTAAATAAAATGCAAAGGGTAATTAACTTTTTCTAAAAAAAAATTATAATATTAGTATGATGTTGTTGTTGTTTTCGTAACTTTTTAGCTTCAAAAAACACCCTATTTGGCATATTATCAAATAAAGATTGAATCAGTTTGGCATATATCATCCCAAAGACGATTAGGAGAACATTTTTGAAGATCATTAATAGAGTCGTGTTCTGTTTCCCATCATAATATATTCGTCGCACAGTTAATGCCCATAAACTGCTGTTTTGCTTAGAAAATGCAACACCATGAAGGAATCATCAGAGATCAAAATGAAATTCGCAGCAAATGTCAATTATAGGATATTATACAAAATTAATAAAGTTTCCAGAGCCATCTCGCGTGCGCAGCGCGCCGCAACATATCTGAATTGATGCTGGCAGTATAAACAAAGTGCTATGGCGGACGGGTGAAAAAGTCTATGATGATTATTTGTTGGTAGCAAACGTTGTTTGAGACCTGATGCTTCCCACTCCACGACGGAAGAATAAATTCAAGCAACTTACGGAGTTTGAACGAGGGAGGATAATCGGTAACTGAGAGGAGGATTTTCCTATCGCGCAATAGCAGCTCGTATGCAGCGGAACAGTTCAGTGATGCGAGTTTGGAAGCAGTGGACCGACGAGCACCGAACGAAAAACAGGCACTGGACGACGAAGGTGACGTCAGAGCGCGATGTTACCTGCTCCACGCATGGCGGTGGAATGATCGCACAGCTTCCTCCAGGCAGCTGGACAGCACGTTAAATTACTGCTACAGGTGTACAATTGTCGGCTTCGTCAATTCGTCGTCGTCTGCTGCGCCGTGGATTGCGTGCAGAATTGCGCTATACGGAATTCCCTCACGGCGAATCATCGGCGGCTGCGTCGGCAGTGGGCTCTTTTAAGAGACGAGCGAGCTGATTGGCACCAAGTTGTCTTTTCGAATGATCACGCTTCCAGTTTGTGGACCCATGATGGCCCGTGTTCGTGTTAGACGTATGCCGGTCAAGCAGCTGCCTTCCTGGTGTATTATTGAACGACATAGTGGTCGAACACCCGGAGTTATGGTCTGGAATTGCGATTTCGTATCATGGACGATCAATTTGATACAGGGTGAGGGGTAATAGCAACAGGTACGTCCGTGAAGTGCCTGGCCGAAGTCGTTCCTTTCCTTCAAGAAGGCATCCTGGAGCTGCTTTCAGCGGGATAATGCACGCCCACATGTTGCGCGGACTGTTCGAGACTTCTGTTCCAGCACAACGTACAGCTTCTTCCTTAACCTGCTTATTCACCGGATATGTCGCCTATGAGCACGTGTAAGGATATGGTTGGTCGGCGCGTCTCGCTCGTGATCCGCGTCCTGCAATTTCAAAGACGAACTTTGGTTGCGCATACAAACGATATGGAATTCTCTTCCTCAAGCAGGTATTCAACATCTGTTTGACTCCATGCCACGTCATTATAGCAGCACTTGTACATACATGGTGGCTGCACCAAATACTGATTTCGGACGCTTGAATTTGTTTCTTTTTGTTTTGAAAGTTTCATCATTTACTATTTGTATCCAGGCCTGAAGTCGTTCTGCATTGTTTGATTCTGATGTGATTCTTTCATGGTGTTGCATTTTCTACAAACAACATTATGTTTTGCGATATTAAGTACAGGACTTCAACTGGCCATGGCAAAATTCACTTATTAGCCTCCGAAAACCAGTTTTTTTCCACGGCCTGGGTGTATGAACAGATGTTCCACTTTATTTAAGATCATTCATTTCCACCAATGTTGTACTGTAAGGCAGAATTTCAGAATCTAACCAGTATGTAATCTGTACATTTCTGATTACCTTTAAAAGAAACGATTTGATCTTCCTCCATAACCTGTAGCCCAACCAGACCATCAAACTTCTTCTCTCCCGATTGCTTGAGTAAGAATATTATTGTGTCGTTAAACATCAAAGTATTGGAACCTGCATCATATAGCCATGAAATTAAACTTTTTTTCATTGAAAAGAATAAGAGAGTCGATTGTCAAGGCATATGATATTTTCCCCAAAAGCAGTTAGTTATCTGTGTGAGCTTTGATCACTTTTGGACGATGTTTTCCTTTTTTTTGAAACATCTATAAAGTTTTAGACTTCTTTTATATAATAATAAACAGTTTTCTTTGACACATTTGTTAGTTCTGCATGTATTTATTATTTAGTTGAAGCAGGTCTCTTTTTTTTAACTATCAGCGGATTAATCTATCATCAAAAGGGAGAGGGTGTTTTTTTTGTTCAAGGGTGATGAGCTTTATAAAATGGCAGAAAAGTATTACGGCAATGTTAAGCTTATGGGCAATGTCTCTGGTGCTTTTCTCTTCATTTCTATAATCTAAAGCATGACCTTTTTTAAGGGTGATAAAGGTATTCTTCTGAACATTATAATGAAAAAAATATGATTTATGAACTATGTATATATTTTTTGCTAAATTAAATCAATAAAACAGACGATGTCAAAAGAACTGCAAATATGTCAATAAGTTCAACTTCTGTAAGTGTCCTATGCTTTTTGTAGTTAAGAAATTCATATACTTGGGTCACTTTTAATAAAGGGAAGATATTCAATATTAGACTGGAATGGAAAAGCCTAGTTTCTAAAAGAAAGCTACAAAAGTAAATTAAGTTCCAACTAGAAAATTTCAAGAAATTAAATCCTTTTACGCAGTATATGTAAAAATGTGGCTTACAGCTTTTCATCGAGAATTTAGAGCAATTTAATTCTTTTTTTTCAGTCAAAAAATTTTTTTACAAAAAAAATACAGTAATATGTAAAATAAAACAGACGATTTGTTTCAAACAGAAAAAAAAATTATATAATAATTTTTTTTATGTGGAAAGGAAAAAAAATAACACTTACCAAACGATTTTCTTGTTCATTTTCATTATCTGGTATGAAATGAATGTTAAATCTCTCGATTATCTCAGTAGTTTGTTTTAAGATTGAATGGGAGGGGTCCTAAAGTTTTTTTTCTTTTTCATATAACCTATTGATCTGTAGGAAGTGTATCAAATATATAGAATTTAAATAAGAGTATTAATGATTCGCAGATTCCCTACAATTTATCAAAGTAATTGTTGTTTAGAATGATCATATCCGCCTGCCAGAAAATGTTTTATCGTTTAAACTATCATGTATGAATGCGACTCAGCAGAGTTTAAAGCAATTAAAACTCACCTCACCTATTCTCCAAGAAAGCTATGAATAGCAAAGAAGGAAAATAGAAAAACTTCGGAAAACTTTTTTTATTAATTAGAGTTCAAATAGATTTTAAAATGTTCTCAAAGAAAACAAAAATTCGATCCATTCAGTTGCCCTAATGTTGTTTTCCTTTAAAAAGAAGAAGACATTGTACATTGCATTCTTAAATAACAACGAATCAAACGGTCTTCTCTTGCATTAGTTTATGAGAACGCGCCATAATACGGAACGCATCTTTAAACATTCAGTTCACTATGGTAGACAGGAATCTTCTGTTTTTTTAAATGGGATAAAATAATTTTTTGAATGCTCATCCACCTTCCACTGTCGCTGTTCATTGCCATTGTTTCTCAACCGTCATTCAAGTGTTAGCGCAAAAGATTCTGGTGGTATTAACTGTTAAATAGCTTTACATTCTTTTAGAGCAGAAATATTTTAAGAAAACTTCTTTTGCTATTTTGGTGACATAAATATATTTTAGAATAAAAAAAATTGGTTATAAAGCCCTTTATGCCATTTTGCTTATGAATATTAATCACCAATTTTTTTACAATCTTTCGATTTGCACCTCTGAAATTTCTGTTTTTGATCAAATTTTACTAAACTCCCCAAAAAAAAAAAGGTAGGAACGTTAATATGGTTTTAATTTCATTCGAATGCAACATTAAAAAAAAAGTAAGTTTTGTTAAATTCCATCCTCATAACTCAAAGTAAGTTTATGGATTAAAATATATAAATAAGACATACAAGAAAAACAATACAAATTAGTTTAACGATGATAGTTGAGGAAATTATAATGTATTACAAAGCTTCATGGATCCAGAAATTGATTTCAATACAATCCATTAACGATTTTACACGATCATTCTTCATCATCTTGATTATTCTTACTCTAGAATTAGTATATTCCATGAAAACATGTTTTGAAGCCTTGTAAATGGTTATTAAAACCAGGTACTTTTGATTCAGCACATGTCATTGACTTCAAATGTTCATACTTGGTTTTGAAAACCCGTGAATGTCATTTGGAAACTTCGTTTAACCAGATTCTGAAATCATGCAAATCAATTTTATGCATTTCGTTTTACAGCGAGGCCGCATGAAATATTCTAGCACCTCGCATTTTTTACGATTGCAAACATTGAATACTAGTGATCTGCTCCTTAAGCGAAACGATTTCTCCGGAGAAGCAGATTCTTCCAGCTCCGACATCTTTGTAGCTCCAAGCGCAGAAAGAAAATCAACATTGCGATGGTTTTAATAAAGTCTGAATGGTGCTACGTGAAACATAAATATCAATAATTGGTTACTTGAATGTGTGGATGGAAAAAGAAATTAGTATAATGGTTAGTTTTATCAGTGTAATGATTATTTTACTAGTATAGTTTTCTTCATTTTAAGTAGATTAGTAGTATAATTTTTTTACCATTTTGAAAAAATAATTCGCAAAAGATTGGTTACGAAATTGTAAAGTATAAACTTTCATAACATATTTTATCTTTTTTATGATATTAGAATGAGTTTGTTTATAATTTAATATCTTAAAGTTTGCTTAAATAGACATATGATAATATTTATTTATATTCTTTCTACTTAAATTTTGGAATGTATTTCCAGTCTTTGAAATGTTTGAGATTTAAATTTTGATTTTTGGTTTCATCTTATTAAAAGGGGGATTTTGTTCATAAAACTAGAAATTTAACCACAAATTTCAATCTCTGAAAATCAAAACAGCATTTTAGATAAATTATCCTTCTTTTTGACACCATTGCACTTTTTTTGATTTCTAATTGAAAGTTTAGTAACGTTTGTGTTTTAAGACCACTGTAATAATTGAATATTTTCAATTACTCATTGATAGTTACACATTTTAAATTTCATTTAATATTTATAATTTCTGTAATTAGGTAATTTATTATTACCTTATATACATGTTTTCTTATGTACTTCTTTCGCACAGTATCAGTTACATATACATATATATATATATATATATATATATATATATATATATATATATATATAATAATGATATTATTGTGTGTGTGTGTGTGTGTATGTATATATATGGCATATATGTGTGTGTATATATGTGTATGTATATGTGTATATATATATATATATATATATATATATATATATATATATATATATATATATATATATGTATATAGTTACGCTTTATAATCGGGACATATTCTTTTGATAAATTTGTAAATTAAAATTAATAGCCTGTGAAATTTTCTGAATAGTAATTTTAATCATATTTACATAAGGTTTGAACTTCTCATAAAATGAGGAAATTATATTTTGGTTAATACAAGTCCGTTCAATATTTAAAAGTTCCTCAAAATATTCTTTCCATATCTCCTTTATCTTATCCTCCAGGGCCGCAGTACCCTAGTGGTCAAGGTCGTGGACTAGCGGCTGGCGGTTTTCGTTCAGTCGCGGGTTCGATCTTTGGCCGCCAAAGACCCACCGTGTAGCTGGGGCTGAAGCTCGTTAAATCTGTTCGGGGCCCAAAGTCCTCCCGTTGGCGTGGTGTGGATGTTAGGAGAAGAGGGTGCCAGCTCAGGTGTCGTCCTCGTCACTTGACCGTGGTTCAAAATTACGAGGTCCGTCGCCAATAGCCCTCGTGTTGCTTCTAGTGCGACGTTAATAAGAACTAAACTAAACTAATTATCTTATCCTCCTCAATCAATAATTGATTATTTGTTCCTCTCATTTTAGAGTCATCTCTCTTCTTAACACCCCTAATCTGTTTTATAATTAAAGCTTCTCCAACATTACCTGCTTCTTTGGCTCCCTGAGCTTCTTCGCTAACTACTGGTAAAGATTTCTCTTGTCAGTCATTGCAAAATTTTTAACTCTTTTGTGAGCTTTTTTGTATTCGAGTTTCCATTTTAATTTCTGTTTCTCTGATTCGCATTTATATGTTTCTCCTCCGATTTTCTTTCTTTCAACTAATTTGTGCATTTCTCTATATATCCGCTCCTTAATGCCTTTTCTATCGGTCTTTTCCAACACTTCATTGGTGCGAAGTCTGGTTCATTATTTATCTTTGTAGATCATCCACTTAATTTCAATATTTTCATTTTCAGTGGTATTCAAACATTACACACTGATAAGAATTTCCGCTTCATAACACATGGTGTCTCAGGAAATTAATTCCTTTCTTTTGCACGAAGGATCCTCAGTAGAAGTAAGACTGCAACTTGCAGCTGAACTTGAACATTGCCTTCCACGTACATTCGGCCAACGGGACAACCAGTTAATTGGAAAGAGAAAAAAAAAAAATAAATAAAATAGATGGATAAATTTCTCGACAGTATTACAGCGCGCTGAAGTGATGTTTACAATTTCCCTAACAAAAAAGTGCGAAGAATATATTAACAAAATTTTAACGAGACGGTAACACAAAAAAGAACTCGCCTCTTTCGCAATTGTATGAGATTCACTTTAAGAACTTGTCATTGGAAATGAAACAGAAAAAAGCAAATGCAAAGGATAGCATGCAAAGACATCAGAAAAAAATTACGAATTCTTCGTATGAAATTCGAGACAAAGTTATTGAGCAATTCGCGACGTTTTGGTGTTAAATACTTTTAAATTTTACCTATTGTAAGGACATCTAAACTCTCCATTTGGAGCTTTCTTTACAGTGCACGAAGACAATACCTTTTCATACTTTAAAACAATCACATGAAATGATTTGGAAACTACGATGTAAGGAATATTTTATCTATCGCATAAAGTTTTTCAATGGCTGTCAATGTTTGCTCTTCATACTCTCGATTTTCATTAACCGAATTTCAGCTTAGCCTTAGCTCAACAGACGTTTCGTGCTTTGCGAAAGATCCATTTAGATTTCTGAATGCAAAGCATACAGTTACAAGAAAATGGATTTTCTTCTGTCTCCACCGATTGATAATTTTAGATTCTTCTCTAAAACATTTTATTCGAATTCTTTTTCCCCATTTCTTTCTTTTCTGATCCAAATGCAGCTCATTCGCGTGCCCAAGGGTGATCGAACTACTTGATGGAATGGATCCGATCACGCGAACCATGTCGAACAGGGGCGACACGTCGACAGAAGCCCCCGCTTAATTATTATCGTCGCAGTTGGGTTCTACATTTAATTTACTTGTGATTCCTTACAGAATTTCTTTTAAAATCCAATAACGAAAGTTAAGCAAACAACTGGGGTTCTGTTAAAAATTCAAATTTTCTAACTACAAGATACTGATAATTTTACGTTGCAGGATCAATTTTTAAAAACATATTTGTTTCATCGCCTTAAGAGAATTCCATAAAATTTGCTCAGTTGTAGCACCGGATTTGAACATCATTAAGCCTTATCGTAACGCCAGGAGAAGATCGTAAGCCTTATTGTAATGCCGTAACGAGAAGGTGCCGTTTCCTAGTTGGCAACTTCCACTTGGAAGCGGAATGGAAAGTCACCATTGGTCTCTCGAGATAACTGTCAACCATAAGATAATAGAAAATCGTTTAAGTGTTTCCTCATGAGAGGTAGTAAAATTTAAATCTATTGAAAGACATAACAAATTTTATTTATATTTTAATCTTCTCTTATTCCGATTTGATGAAATTTTTCGCAGCATATCAAAGGTAAATAAGCATTCAAATACACGGATTTGATAAATCAAATATGCTTTAAGATTAATTAATTAAATTATTATGAAATTTGTTTTCTTCTTTGGCTAAAATACTAGTTGAAACAAAAGTTCCCTTTCTAATTAAATTTTTTTTTAAAAGTGTGATCGATAACTGAGTATTTAAAACAGCTACAAAACACTTTTCTTTCGAATTAATTCTGAGATTCCGTTACAGTAACATCTTTAAAGCTACGCAGTACCCTAAAAATGACAAAAATATTAAATTGTTTTTTGGTGGTCCATCCGATTGGGAAATTTGGTTTCCAATTCTAGATCTGATATCCAATTACTTTTAAAGATTCTTGAAGTTTTTTGAATATTGTCAGTCTGAAAATGTGTCAGATGATGAGGGGTGATTTGTTTAGTTTTCATTTTGAAGATTTTTTTTTTCTCAATTAAGTAAAATTATTTTTGAAAATCGTTCTTTAGGTAAAATTATTAATTAACTTTAACATTCACTACTCAATCCGTTACTGTTTGTTGATATTCTGTGTACTTTTTTTAGTTGTCATTATTACTTAACTAATATTGATAAAAAAAGGGGGATAAAAGTGGCCTTTGTAGCTTTACATATCACAAAAATAAACAATCATTCACATTAAAGTGATAAAAAAAAAATTTTAAACCAATATTTGATTTTACACAAACTTTTTGATTTTAGAAGTTTTGCAGTTGCTTCAAAGAAAATATTGCTTCTAGGAGTCAGGTACCGATTACAATGTCGAGTGCAAATTCAGAGTATAATACAGGAACATTAAAAGCTCTAGAAACATTTCAGGACGTAAATTAACACATCGATCAATAACTCCCGAGTCTAACATTGAAAACAACATTTTTTTTGCAACTTTGAAGTGAAGTGAAAAGGTTTTTAAGTACCATAATTGCTTTTCGATGGAACGGTGTAAAAAAAAACAGCAACGAGTCAATGATCCAGAAAGCTGTTTATCGTTATTTACTCCTGCACAAAAAAGATTTCATGGAAAAAAAAAGATAAAAAAAAAAAAAAAATTGGGGGGGGGGGGGAGATTTGAAAAGCGTTGAACGATTTAGAACAATCTTAAAAAGGTGATTAACAAAAAAAGGTGTTATGTTGATGAATAAAAAAATA
>BMAW01019120.1:0-27706 GCA_019974015.1 Nephila pilipes
TCAATTTTGACCACCAGGCGTCACTAGTGGGACTGCAGTTCCTTACGTTTCATTCTGTCTTTTCAAACTCATTCTCCTCGCGTTTTAAAGATTTCTCTATAAAATAGCAATATCTTCCCTAAAATGGTATCGGAACGGCATTTCTTCATTATTTCATTTAATTTTAGCTGAGTTTAAACTTCCTTTTTAAACCACTCTACTGCCCAATGACTACAGTTTTCCAGAAGTCGTTACGCCTTCGAACTGAAGTTCCACTCCCTGATCATCTATCCGCCTATTGCTATACATGCTTCATAGCTTTCGACTATAGCATCCAAAGGCAATACGAGCTTTCACAACTTATACTCCAAGTTTGTTTCGGCAGTTCCTCACTCTGTCGAATACCCAGGCTTTTGTTGCCTTGATCCTCATTCTTGATAACAAATTCTTAATTATGAAAACTTCTTAAATTATGATCTTAATTTTATTTTAATTATGATGAGAGGGTAAATTAATAATCTTTAATCGGTACCTCGTAATTTTAGCCGTTACCGTTACCGTCCTCAGGAAATGTTATTAGACTAATCCTACTCAATGCACTGCTATATATTTTTGAGTTTCTTTTCACATTAGTTGAGTCATCTGTTGATTAACTTTGAAATTATCACTGAAACCACCAATTGATTGTGTCACCAGCAATGGCATACCTATAGATATTACATCCAAAACCTAGATTAGAGAATTAGATCAATCATATACAAGGGGTTCTTCCTCCGTTCTATTATTTTGATCCTTTGTTCTTACAAGTAGATTTTTTTTTGTTTTTTCTTTCAAACTGGGAATTCGTAGTATTATTTGTTTAATCAAAAATGATTATTTCGTTTTAGTTAAGATCGTAATATTTGGTATCAAAATGCTGAGTACCTAGTCGTAGTTCCGAGAAACAACCGGACTCAAGATATCAAATATTCATTCATACAAAACAAATAACGATTATCATTTATTGGGAGAGCATTTCTAAAGTTTTATATTTTAGCTTTATTTCAAATATACAATACACAAATCAGTTCTTTGAGAAATCTAAGCCTAGTGATCATGGTTTTAGATTCATGGACGGCGGTTTCCGTTCGGTCGCGAGTTCGATCCTTGTCCACTAAAGACCCTCCGTGTAGCCGGGGCTGATGCCCGTTTAATCTGTCGGGGCCCAAAGTCCTCCCGTTGGAGTGGTGTGGAAATTAGGAGAGGGGAGTGTCAGCTCAGTTTTTGTCCTCGTGACTTGATCGCGGTTCAAAATTACGAGGTCCGTAGTCAATAGCCTTCGTGATGCTTCTAGTGCGACGTTAATAAGAAATTGAAAAATCTAACGTGTTTCAAAAGTCAATGCTGTTTCCAGAATCTCATACATTTCTGTAATAAACCTAAGCGATTCTGAATTCCACTAATAATAATTCTTCTAGAAATGGAATTCTGAATTCCACTAGAAATAAGCGATTTTAAAATCATTTAGTGTAAAAATAGCAAACATCTACATATTTTTGATACATCTGTGTGGAAAACCAACATTATAATCAATGTGACGAAGTTTGCGAATAAATGAATGTAAAGTTATACAGCAGTTCTTTCGTTAATATTGTAAAAATCTCGTTGCAGAACTTGTTTTCTGAACACTTATAACAAGCATCAACTTCAAGATCCAAAATAATTCCCTTAAATCAGTTCCTCAGTTGCAATAAGAATGTAATTGAAAAGTGCTTGGAGAACAAGGACAGGTAACCACTTTTACATTGTATTTAAAACCTTTGATATATTTTCTCGTAGTTTTCAGAAAATGACTTCATGTTACTATAATAAATTATTTGGAGATATGTGAAATTTCTTGCACTTTGAAATTTTAATTGAAATTTCTTGCACAATTGATTTCTGATAGACTTTAGATAGTCTTCTAAAATATATTTTACGAGTGCTATGATATCTACAGGAAAATTATTTCAGTATGAGTTGATTTTGTAAGAATTTTTGTAATATAGTCACCACTTTGAATTTATGAAGAACTACGACGATTTTTGAGTCAATTCTTGTTTTTATAAATGCTGAAATAAATTAGGTTTTTTTTAAAAAAAAAATATTTGACTCAACATACACACAAGATGGAAAACAAGTGACAGCAGTTTAGGAGAATTAAAGTTAAGCACAAATAAATTACGAAATGCAAACACACGGCTGGGAAATTAGCTTACTGCATCATAGTCGGAAATAACTTCATTGAGAAATCTTAGACACTCGAGGCCTTGATTGTTAACAGAATCCTCCGTGTAGAAATCGGAGAAATTGGGCATGGCGGCAAACAGTACTCCTACCGCCTCGTAACTCTTACTGTACAATTCCTGAAATAAATGAAACATTTAGGAATCAGTGCGCAATATAATTAAAGATTAATTGAATACATTAGAATTCTACTTTAACAAATTCTTAAGGAAATCAACCAACAAAAAGCGTAATGATTTAGATCAGTGACGTAACGATGGAAGTGGATAGGTGGGTTGTAATCCACCAAGCGGATTGGTGTACACTGAAATTTTAAAACAAACTTTTTTTTTATATTTTTTGCAGAAAAAAATTAATGATCGATATCCCGTATTCCACATGAATATTCTTCTCAAGTTGAAAATAAACGCTGAGATTTGAAATTCATTTTGATATATGAGGTTGATGTGGAAATCTCACCTCATCCTTCTTGCTCTGTCCTAGAAAGTGTTTGGCGACGTGGGGTGGCAGGATGTTGTAGACGAGGGCCTCGTTCTTGAGCCGCATGTCCGCCACCATCTCCCGCTGCTCCTCCACCTCCTTCTGCCACAGGAACAGGCGGCGAGAAGTCACCTCCAGCTGCACAGGAATTACACAAATCGAAGCTTTATTTAAAGCATAATATACTCTACATATTATTCACTAGCATATATTGTATAGAAATCGGCGTTATTTGCGTACAAGAGGAAGCCTTTAATTACTTAAACTAATGGAATACAAAGGGTATGTTAAACAAATTCGTACAACTCCTGCCTTATACGGTATTTTAACCGGATATCACAAAAGTTCCCATACTAAAACGATTCGTACATTTATTATACAAAAAAAAAAAAAAAAAAAAAAAAAAAAAAAAAAAAAAAAAAAAAAAACACCCGAATCAATCTTATGTAAATGGTGAAAAGTACTTCTCACGTAATGTAGAAAAAACTTTTTAAATCATTTATAGCTTGGAGATTATTTTCATAAACATAGCTTTTTACATACCCCCACAGAAAAAAAAGCTAGGGAATATTTAAATTAGGGGAACGAGATTCTTGGTTAAAAAAATACGGTGTAGTATGCTGTACGAGTAACGAAATCATGGACAACATGCTTCAAGGTTTCTTTTAGGCGATCAACTCATCTCAAGAAATCTTTGATCACCTAATTCCCCTGATTTGATCCTTCCCTGACTTTTTCCCTGGGAGATATCTACAAAAAAAATTTATGAAAATAATCCCCAAACAATAGGTGATTTGAAAACCGCTAAATTTACTCAATGGGTACGAAATCACTTTCTGCATCTCGAAACTCGTTTCATAAAATATGCTCAAACGTATTCAGCTTTGCCTCCTAGAAAGGAACGGACATTTGGAACATTTGTCGTAAATGCAAGTTCAAAATGTTTTTTCTACATCATGTAAGAAGTGCTTTTCAGAATTGGCATAAAAATCGTTGCTTTGAAGTTCGTCGTTGTGGTATTATAAATTCACGAATCGTCTGTACGGTAGTTTTAAGGACACTAGTTATAATACAGTCTCGGTTCGTAACCCATTAGTTAACTGTTCCACATATTTAATTTATTATGATATTGCTGATTTAAAGCGTCAATAAACCGGTTAAAGATTTTTAGCCGATCATTATTACGTCATTATGTCTCTTCATCGCAACGATGGCATTTTGTTACAATTTACATTTTCAAATAGGAATATTGATATTGAAATTTCACAGATTAGTACGATTTTGTCAATGTTTCTATATATATATAATATACGCGTTTCTGGAAAGTGCCTCGTTTACTTAAACCTTATTCGCTAACGATGATCACAAGTCACATTGGATTGGATGAAACGAACGTCTTTTGGCACCTTGCTCTGGTATCCCACAATTCCACTGTTTACTTTTAAGCAACTGAACTATGTTTTTCCAAAATGGCGCTAATTGCAAGAGTACAGAAGCTTATTCAATGAAAGTCTCACAATTTAGTTTTTAATTATAAATATTAGTTATTCCATTATTTTTAAATTTAGCTACATTTCGAATTCAATTTTAAATCTGCATCGCAGTAGAACAACACGAAGGCTACTGGGGGATAAAACTATAGTTTTAGTGACAAGAATGGAACTTGAACTGGTACCTCTCTCGCCTGACCTCCATGCCATACAAGAAGATGAAAAACAGACTTGAAGTACTTTGATAAAGATAGTATTTAACTAGAAATATACAACAAAATCTTTCAAAAAACTGTTCTCATTTCTCCAACTGGAAACTAGCTTAAATTTAGATGGATGTTTAGTGGAAAAAAGAACTGTTCCATTCCGTAAAATTTATTTTCGGGGACAAAAAAACCTACCACTATAAAACTTTGAAAATACTATTCTTCCCATTAAAGCAGAAAAAAAAAAAAAAAATAAGAAAAGATTTGAAAAGGACATTTCAATAAAATTTTCAATTTAAGACAAATAAATCATCAAAAATGAAATATTATGTAAAACAAAAATTATAAAGTGGTGTATTTTCAGGAACTACAAGAAGTCCGATTAAACTGAAAAAGACAAGCTGCTCATTCTTCAACGGGCGGATCGTTTGGACTTTACTGCGGGCCTGTTTACATACAGTGGCAGATCCAGGGGGTGGGCACGGACCTTTCCTGTTATAATTTCACACACAGACAAAATATCTTACCTAAACAGGAAATCCCAATCAAATGTAGAAGTATTTTTTTATTTTGTTATTTTATTTCAACTTTGTTGCTTTCAGAAAAGGGATCGGTTTAAGTAAGTTTTAATTATCAATTTGAATTTGATTCCAAACTTAATATTTAGTTTATTTTTAAAGGAATTCAGATTAAGCTGAAAGACAGGGGGGGGCGCTTATTATATTTATTTTTGAAGCTCTAAGTAATCATAAATAATTAAAAAATAAACAAACACAGTTAAATCCTATGAAAGTAACAACTCACACTACTGTGCCTCCATTACCGATTTTTTTCTGGATTCGGCCACTGTTTTCATACACAAGCGCGCGCACGCACAAGAGCGATATTTGGTTAATTTGTTAATTTTTTCCAACATGAATTTGGATATACATAACCCATTGATTTTTGTGCATACTTTCCAAAACTTTAAAGCAAAATTTTAAAAATTTCATTTTTGGTCGATATAACTACATTGTCTTTAAAGCACACAATCGAAAACAAAAACACTCATGAAAATGCTACATGGAATGACTTCTTATGTTGTGCCCATAGCAACTTTTCTCAATATTAGAAACCTTCACTTCAAGCTCGGAACAATGTTGGAGTAAAATATAGGAGACACAACATTGCAAAACACATTAAAAATGAGATGCAATTGCCATTTGTGTTTATCAACGTAGCATGCTCAATGGAATATTAGCAGAAATTAGAACGACATTCTTAAATATATCCATCTCTCGTTTTGCATTATTCAAATTAGAGCTGTTTTTGGAATAAGAAAAAAATCAGATTTAATTTTTCGGCTTTGCATGACACCATTTATAAATTAAATGAGTATATATAATTATTCAGTATCTGCATATTTCCAAAATGTCTGGCCCCGCTGTTGTTGCAAATATGACAGAGGGCGCTGGTGTTATGTTAACGGAGGAAATGTTCGTCTGGCAAACAAGAACTGAGGAGGAAAGAGTTAATTAGCGTGAACTATGACGTATAAACTTCGTTTCTCAAACTTTGTAAAGAACAATTTGGGACTTGGAATTCTACCAGCCATTTTGATTTCGTAAATATTATAATCCTGAGGAGTTTCCGCTTTTCTCCTTGAACAAGATTATTTTAATTATTTAAATGCAATAAAATTCCTCCCGAAAGAATAAAAAAAGTAATGAAGGTTCCTGTGAAATTACACTTTTCCCTCGGTTTTCAAAAATATTTTTACGTCCATGTTAATTATTCGCTTGTGAGTTTCCCGCTATTTCGAAAATGTTTTTAAACATTTTCGAAAATCGGAGAGAAAACATAATTTCGCAGAAACCTTCATTATTTTTTGGCTCTTTCGGATATACTTTACAACAAGCAAACAGATAAAATAATTTGTTTTGAGGAAAAAAGTAAAATTCCATAGGATTACTATTATATTCACGAAATTAAAATGGCTGACATATGATAGCCTCAATGAATGAATATTGTTTTAATTCTTTCATAGCCCTCAGTATTGTCTACAAAATGCAAAGAGATTTCCAAGCAACGACAAATAATTATTTTGGAAAAGAAAATTGAAATTTTAAACAATTTGAAATATTCGGAAAAAAAAAAGAAGTATTAAAGTGTCTTTAAAAATTATTGAAACAATTTCCTTTTTTTTCAAGTAATCGTTATATAATTTAACTCGGTTACAATGAATATATCCTCGACTTATCTTTATTTGTTTCAGAACGATTTACGCGGTTTCAGTTTGCACCATTTTTCGAGGAACGTGTTTGCCACGTAAATCAAAAGATGGGAGTATTTTCAGAGGAAAAAAACAAACAAACGGATTAATACTCACCTGTCGGTTGATAAGAATGAGACATACGGCGACAACCACTACGATCACAGTTAATGTAATGGAGTGACTCATGTCATGGTCGCTGAAAGCATAAAGAGTACGTGTGTGAATACATATATAACATAACACAACTCTACAACAACTATTCTGTTAATCTGTTGATGAATAATTAAAATTATTTCACTTCAGACATTGTATATCACTAATCAAAATTGAATTCCGCAGTACTAGATTCTAAAAGTTGGAAATTAAATATTCTTGCTTATATGTTAACATGTTATATACATATAGGGTGGGACAAAAGTTACTTTAACAATTTGAGAGGGGAATAACTTTTGTAGAGATTCAAGGGATGAAGTCCGGTCAATGTTACTAGCCTAAGAGATATTGTTTTCCACACCTAGTGAAAAAACAATTTACAAAAAGTGCATACTATATGCATAAGTAAATAAACTCTATTATAAGACATTAAAAATTATATTAATTTAAAACTGTTAAATGACTATCGGCCCATCCTCTATAAAGATGGATAAAATTAAACATACAATTCTAAACAAAAGTCATTAATTTTTTATGTACGTATAGAATTGAAATACAATCGTATGAAGAAATGGATACACCTTAAAAGTCAAAATTTTAGGACTGTATGTTTAATTTTTCAAAAAATTATTTTGCGTAAATATTTTAATTTTATTTTTCAGTCATTTGTATTTTTCACTCATAGTAATACACATTTACGACGCAAATAGGGCTAAATTTATCTAATAGTTTTAAGAAAATAAATTTAATGTTTGCGATGTTGATATTTTTCTCAAATAATGTGGAAAAATAAATGAATATATTGATGTCACCTTCAAATTATTTTAGACATCAACAGTTATAAAATGCTATTTGATGTCTTAAAATCTTCATAAGTAAAATAAATAAAATAAAATTTGTTTACATTTGTAAATGTCATATTTTAAAATTTTTATTTCAATATTTTATCCAACGTTTCATCAAATATGTAAGATTAATAATCATTTCCAACAAAGCTACATTTTCCTCCTAAGCCTAATGCATAGCAAATATTTCGAAATACATTCCATCTTCTACAACAAAAAAAAAAAAAAAAAAAAAAAAATAAAAAATTCTATAAAAAAAAAAAAAAAAAAAAAAAAAAAGCATTTAACATATTTAACTCAAGAAACTTCTCAAACTCCAATGAAAACACGTGGAATGCTGATTTCTTCATTTCTCTCATTACTCGAATTCTGTCAGAAATGTTCATAATTTCCTTGAGCTTCGAACAAAAAGAAATCGGCGTAATTCTGTTAAGCTGCATGTCTTCTAATGAAATTATCTCGACGATGATAAAGTGAATAATTATTCTAGCATGCGAATATTTTCCTTTTGTTTTTATTTGGAGAGGCAGCTGGGTTTCCTAACTTTTTTTGAGTGTGATTTTTTTTATTGTAGTTTGTACCGCTTTCTTTTCTGTTCCAAAAAATAGTCAGTAAGCGAATAAGTTGTTTTTTGCAAGCCTAGAAAAAAACTTTTGCACTTTTAATGTACTTTAGGATTGACAATTTGTTAGCGCTCGGCAAATGACGGTTAGAAATATGCGGAAAAAAAAAAAAAAACCTGGCAATGTGATCGATTTAGATAAATAATCACAAATGTATAACTTTTTTTTTTAATATTATTCAAAATGGAGCCCCCTTACTGATAAAGTTGTCATTGGTTGTAAAATTTCCCACGATCATATATTGTTGTTCTCTAACTTATTAAACATAATGAATGTTCTATAAGAATTTAGCTATATATTTACAATTAATTTAAATAGCACATTTAAATGTTAACGGGTATACATACGTACATTCCATAAATGCTTCGTATAAATTAACACTTTTTAACAAGTAAATTAATATAATATTTGCCGTATCTTTATAAATATAGCTTTCATTCGTATTTAGAATACTAACGAGAAAAAATGTATCAAAAACGAAAGGAAATTAAACCACGATTTCTTCGGTGAACCCAATTAATATTAATTAATAATAAATTCATAGATTATTAAATGCTCTGAATTGATTTTTACCCCTTATTTTTTATAAGTTAATTTTAGATACAATCAAAAGCTTAAGATTGACTTCAGTTTTAAAATATTACTTTGAATAGGTTTTTACCACGTATATTTCTAATTTTAGAGTTCTAAAGACCTAATAACTAATAATTGACTTCAATATTGAAACCGAGAAAGGGCTGTACACCGTGATAGGGCTCATTTTATCGTTTTCATCCTGATAAATATCATCGAGTGAAATAATGAAGCTACATATTTATTATAGCTTTAAATTCCTCGGAGTGGAAGTGGTGTAAAATTAGGTTCGAAACTTAACAATAGAAAAAATGTTTGGTTTTCAGCTGATATAAAAAATTCCTTTCTGAAACTTTTGTTGCATTTTGATATAGTTACCAATTTTATGTCTTATAAGTTATTAGCAAAAGAGAAGTCGTTGTGTATCTGTGACAAAGCCTATGGACGATTGAAATGCGGCGGTATGTTCTGCGTAGAATTTTTAGAGCACACATCGGGAGTGATTGCCACGTCACCTTAAGAATCGAATTCGAGTTACAAAAGCATTAGCATGCTACGGATGGCACAGCATCTGCCAACTCTATTGAGAGGCTAAATGAGCCATTTGTTGCACGTGTGCATGTATGATGATAGGGATACTCTTGTATGAAAAATATCACTGCTAGTTTTGTAAAACTATATACAGATTGAGTTAGAAATAATCTATATATATATAAGCGAAATACCACTGACTGACTCATCACGAGATCTCTAAGACTATTCAACCGATTGACTTGAAATTTAGCATAGTTACTCATTTTGCGATGCAGACGCTCACTAAGAACGGATTTTACGGAAGTCTTATCCAAAATGTAATTTTCATCCGTTAATCTACTCTTATTCATCGGGTATGTAATTTTTGGCGACTTTATCGCCAAAAATGATATAAAGGTTGTATTTTGAAAGAGAAAAGGTTGTATTTTTGGCAATACTAGGTGTAGCATGTATACGGTGGAATTAATTTTATCCATATTATATATATATATGGGGTGACTTTTTACTAAAACATTTTATTTTTCTCATATATTTGAAAGTCTTGGATAACCATTATGACAGACAATCATTTTTTTAAAATTTTTAATTTAGATTATCATTATCGTTTAAAAATTGAAAATTTTCTTGATATTTTACTTATAGGTTCCAAAATATAATATTATCGTCTGCCCAGAGAAGCGGGCGGGCTTCAGCTATTTGAGTAATACAGCCAATTGTTTGGAATTTCCGGTTTCGAAGAGCATAACTAGCTCCATCATTTTTAATTCCTGGACTAGAACGCTATAACTGTCGTGTCCCTATCTACCAACTAAGCCGTAAGAATGCCAAATGAGCGATGAATGCACCAAGTAGCATCTGAAGAAGATAGGAACTTGTGGAATGCTTTTCTAAATAACTTTTTTTTTTCTTAATTTCTTGTAATATAAAAAATAGGAAAAATAATTGAGAGAAAAATAAAATTCTAAATTTCAAGAAAATTGGATTGAGTTCTCGAAGAATACAGACGAATTCCATAATGTGTAAGAAGATCAATGTAAAAGGGATTATAGCCTTTGCTGCTCCATGTCCCACAAAATTCAAATCAATCAACAATGTCAAATTTCTGTGAACTATTACTTCAAATATATTTTTTAATTCTTACTAACCCATTTGATTATTAATATTTTCCTCATAGTCAACTTTATATTTGCTATCTAATTTTAAGAAAATTAGAAAAATTAGAAATATAATTAGAAGAAAAAGAATTTTAATTCTTCCAAACAGAAGAACCAACTTTCTTTGTTAACAAATTAACATTAATAGCATGACGTTGAGCTATTCGCGGTTTCTCTTCTCTATACCTTGGGGACTTTTAATTAAGAATGATTGCTTTTGCTAAACAACCTTTGCCCAACCAAAAATGAAACGTGATTATGTAAAGCAGGTAGAAATGAAGTGAAACGGGAGAGTTAGGAAATATATAAACTCAGAAAGAGAGGTTGAGTGGTTCGAGAAGTTGAGATTGAGTGATTCCGGTGTTCAGCAATTGTTCCAGAGTCGGAGTTGAAGTCGGAGCCGAGAATCGTTACAAGTTATCGGCTGGTTAATGTATGCTTGAAGTCAAGATATTCTTAGTGGCAAGAGTCCGTTAGGTTACTACTGGTAGATTGAGTTAAATTAGTTAAGGCCTCATCCGCGAGAGCATTTATAATTGTCGTAATACTAGTAACCAAATAATAAATATTGTGATTATTGTTCCAACGTCTCTTTGATCACCTTATTGGCTTTTAGTGTTAAAACATTGAGTTTAGCTGTGGCACAAGAGACAAACAGGAATGGGCAGCCTCCACAATAGTTGCATCGATTCTATTTCGTGTCGTATACTATACAGGGAAAAAAGTGCTGCAATTATTAAATTTCCAGTTCTTGTAAATTGACCAGCAAATTATTCACCTCACAGATGCCACACAATTACCTGGCACCGTAGGTGCGGTCATCGTAATAATCCAAGGAATCCTGCAGGAGGTTCAGATTGATGAATCCCTGGATGACAGCAATAACAAGCGTCAAGAAGAATTTGATCAGGTGAGACAGGTGAGTGAGCACGGTCAATCCGATCAGTTCCAGGACAGCGAAGTACGTCAAATACTGGGGGAAGTTGTGAGTCAGTCGAGCCGGAGGAAAGGGCCGGACGGTGGTGAAGTTGGTTCCGTTGCCGCCGACCACTCCGAAAGACACAGTGTTGGGCCACGTCCATGTGTTCTCGTAGTCCTGAAGAGCAGGAAAAAAAATCAGACAATTGATCTCACTTGAAGTAAAAAAATCAATAGTTAAAAAAATAGACCTTACAGAAGATTTTGCCTTTTTAAAAAAATAAATTCTCTCTCTCTCTCCCTCACTATTTCTCACGGATTCCAAGTCGTAAAAGTAAAGCTTGCTTTTTCGATGTGTTCTTAAAACTCTACCCTTAGCTATTTCCATCTCTTTTTGCTGGCCAATGAAAATTCAACGCTCCGTCTGAGGGTAATCCGACGTGTCGGAGCTCTGGATAAATCTTAATTTTACATCGGTGGACCCTCACACACTGATTCTCAGACGTTTGCGTTCTGATCTCACGAAAATTTTGAGTTCAAATTAATTTAATTTTGGAACTGTTACATTTAATTTTAAAATTAGGTACCTCGTAATTTTACGCCAATGCCCCGAGCAGGATGGACTAAAATAGTATTCTACAACAGATATGTAGCCAAAAACTCAATTTCGTGTTTTTTTTTATTTTGTAATAGGAGGGCAGAGCCTTCCTGACTTACGAACGAATTCCATTCAAAATTACAGATTATGTCAGATTTATATTTTCTAACCCAATTTTTCTTCATTCAAGCGGGTAGTAAAAATTGTACATTAAAATCATTCTGTTTACGTATAATTATTGTAAATAATGTGAAAAACAAATAATATGCTCTCTTTTGTGTGTGCAGTAAATAAAAATTCAATCTAAAATTGCTGAATTTCTTGTGGTCGCATGTTAATAGTAAGTCGCATAAACCTCAATTCGAGATGAAGATGCATTGACGAACAACTTAATTTCCCCCCATCTTTTATGGAAATAAAGAATAATGTTTTAAATACAATGTTTTTTTTATATTTAAATAATTCTTTATAATTAATAAAATAGTAATCATCGTTCAGTTAAAATCATCTTCCGAACGAAAAAAAATTCTCACACAAAAAATTTCTTACGTTTTTCTCTAATTCTGAAAAAGACAGAATGATATTGTCATTCAATTTTTATATTTATTAATTTTAAAACGGGGATAAAAAGGGATAGTGATTGTTTATTAATGGGAGAAGCAACACGAGGGCTGTTGAAGGATCTCGCAGTTTGAACCTCAGTCAAGTGACGAGGATGTCACCCTGAGCTGGTACCTCCCCTTTCCAAACTTTTACACGATGCCAATGGGAGGACTTGGAATCTTGACCATGTTTAATGTGCACCATCCTGTTACACTGTGAATCATTAATAGCATCAGGACTCGAATCTATGACTGAAAATTCTATAGCGCCGCGATGTACAGTGGAATTCTCATGGATTTTGAAAAGAATACTTTTGAGAAACTGATTCTACTAAAAATTCTTGTCGGGTAGGTAATAAGGAAACTAACAACAGTAGAAAAATGCATTGATAATATCTGACAAAATAGTTAAATGAACATTCTTAGTTTAAAATCAGTGGTGGAAATGTACTAATGTAAAAATTGCTGATAAAAAAGTAAATTTTTACAAAAAAATCGTAGTGATTTAAAATTTTATTTATTTTTTAAAAAATTTTTTATTTAAAAAGTTACTTTAATAATAATAAATAAGATATAAACTAAGGTCTCATATGTAAGATGAGAACGCATATCTCGAGTTAAAAAAAATGTGAAAATGAAAACAACATACAAAACGAAAAGAAAAATATATTTTGCTTACTCCAAAAAAAAGTTCTAATTTTTCACAAAACTATTTGTAATTGTTTGAAAAAGTATAAAAGATACCGATGTTTTTTTCTTTTTTTTTTTTTAAAGGGTTAAATGTCGAGGAAAAGAGAGATTACTCAAGTGTTTTTGCATTCTTTAAAAAATATAAAAGAGTACCTGATTATTTAAGTCGAGATTTTTTACATCATTTATAAAAAATGTCAAAAAATACGAAAAAAAAAAAATCTTTAAATTAGTTTAAGAGGAAAGATTTTTTAAAAAAAGAACATTTACATCTCTTTACGCGTTTGAAAAGCATTCTGATACATTTTTTTTTCGAAACTAATTCTATTTGCAAATCCCATTAGAGATTTCACTTTTAAGCTTACATATTTCAGTTCTTTTTCATGATAAGTTCAAAAATTTTTCCAATTGTATTCGTAATTTAAAGGTGCAGTTTTTATTCTAGATAAGTGAAAAATAATAAACACAAAAATCGGTAATATACAATTTTTTCCAAGTTATTTACTTACTTTAACAATTACAAAAACTATAAAGTAAATGTTACAATTCTAATTATTTTTATTTTACTTTCTAAAGTTGTTAACATTTCATAGTACCAATTATATATTTTTTATCTTACACTTTTAAAACACATCTTTTTTTTTTTTTTTTTTTTTTTTTTTATCTTTTTGGTTAAATAAGAGATAAACAATCTTAATAAAAAATAATTCCTCGAAAAAAATTGTTATTAAAATGTAGCCAATGTGAAGATGTAACACAATGTAATAAAAATATATCAGATACATCAGATATATTGTGAATGCGAAATAATTGTTTGTGGTGAAGGTCAGATAAAAAAAAATGTAATCTCTAATTGATATCATAAAAATTAAAAATTATTGCTTTTGAGATAAATGCTGCTGCTGCTGCAAAAAAAAAAAAAAAAATCATCCTTTTTTTTAAAAATTATACTAACATGTTACTGTTTGAGAAATGGCGTCAGCAAAAATGTGCGGGCATAAAATAAAGGTTACATGGTGTTAGGTTCAAAAGATTGAGATTATAGTACACCATGAATATAATACTTGCATTTTGTTTCCATTTTGTATATTTACATTGCTAAGATATATTTAATTAATTATTAATATTTATTTTAATATTTTATCCTCTGCTTTTATTTTAATTTCCGAACAATATATTTATTTCTACATTAATAATTTATCGTTTGCTCTTATTTTAAAGGTTAATTTAATACTTGATTTTTATGGCCGAATCGTCTGCTTTTTTTTCTATTCGTTGTTTAACATTGGCAGCGTTTTGAATGTTTTGCCTGTGAAAAAAAATGCATTAGAAACTTGAGTGTATTTCCTTTGTATTTATAGAATGTATTTTCTTTGTTTGATGGTAATTGCTTCTGTGGAGCCTGGGGCTCGGAAGTACTTACTGTATGCTAATTAATATTCATTTTGAATGATTCTACTTTTTCAAGAACTTAACAGGAAAAGAAAGCAGTAACACATGTTAAAATGAAATTAGCAAAGCCAATTTAAATTTTTAAAAATACTGTTTTAATATATTTTTTAAAAATATCAATAAGCATTTTAACATAAAATGAAGGGAAAAAAAAACATATTTTAGTTAAATATTCAGAGATTTTTTTAGAAATGTTTTTCATCATGTATCAGGACAATAACAGTCTTTTCATAATATATTAAAACAATTAAATTAACTGACAGCAGCATTGTCATAAATATGATTAACATATTTCGAGTCATATAAGCTTTCTTAAAACGGTTTTTATCCAACAAAATTTTTTAAAAATTACGTTGTATAAACACAGATATAAATAAAACCTCACCGTTGACAGAACATGTATGACACACCAAATAATGACCATGAGTAGTATGATACCGAGTCTCAAACCTGGTTTTTCTATGATTTTCAATCCCATTCTTTTTAGTAAGGAAGGGCCTGCCTATAAATTAAAAAATATATTTTTGATACATGTCATTATTAAACTACATCATTATTTACATAATACATAAATCATTATTATTGTATTACATACAAATAACATCATTATTTTATAAATAAGACTAAAAAGTTCTAATTTAAGAATGCTTCATTTTACCCACTCTACTCAGTAATTAGTACAAAATTTACGTTAACGATATTTCTTTTTTTTACATAGATGCAAATATATATTAAAAGGATATTAAATATACGTAAATAAATCATGTGTTGAATATTATTTCAAACATCATTACAAAGTTTCCACACTTTTCAGTAAATCTAATACCAAATATTGCTAATTACAATAAAAAATTCTACAAGTAAAGTTTTGCTATAAATCAATGCCTCTGAATAATCGTCTGAAAGTTTCTAAAAAATATTTGGGAAAAGTTTAACTATATTCACAATTAAATCATTGCTTTCTAAAATTACTCACTGGAAGTCAACAATTTAACGAAGATCCTCATGTGTTTGCTTCTTTTTCAGTTTCACAAAATTTAAAGGATATGTATTTCAAAAGATAACCTTTAAGAATAATTCATTTCAATCAGAATTGTTCTCATCAAAAACTGCAAGGATTTTAATCAAATCAAAAGTCGAAAAATCCTAAATTCATTTCGAAGCTGTCCATTTATAATGCAAAAAGATAGAAAAGCTCTCATATTTTGAATGCATTTTAATGATCGGTTTTTAATGATGGAATCAATAGAATAATGAGTTTTAGAGACAGAAATAGATTGATCTGACAACAGCTTTATTGAACACTGTAGTTTTTGAATGTCGAATTTAAAAATTGCCAAAAGGTCGAATTTAATTTGTTAAATACCAAATTTTTGAAAACGATAAAAAGTTGCGTTTGAATTACAAAAATAAACAAATAAAAATATAAATAAATAAATAAATTGAAATGTGATTAATAAAAGATCGAGAATTCGATTGTTAAACTCTTTATTTGAATATAATACAGAAAGACATTTAGTTTACTAAATATCTATCTCGAACTGTAAAATAATGAATTGGAATTGAACAAAGATGAATATTTTTCATTGAGTATCGAATTTAAATATTGTAAATGGTTGCACGCGAGCTTAATTCGCTAAATACAGAATTTTTTAGCTTCAAAACGTTGGATTTAAAAAAAATGAACAAATAAGATATTAAATCTGATTAGTTAAACACCGAATTTCAATACTCTATAAAGGAGGTTGATTTAGAACAATTTTTTTTTAATTTCAGTTATGAAATAGTCAATGTTAAGTGTAGTGAATTTAAATATTGCTAAAGGTTAAACCAGCAGCTCAAAATGTTAAAGTTAATTTTCAAATAGTTGTGTTGTGAATTGTAAAAGGTGAATGTTATTCGTTGTGTATCGAATTTAAATATTGTAAAAAGTAGAGTTTAAATTGCTATACACCGAAAATTTTATTTTCAAAAAGTTGGATATTTATTTAAAAAAAAGAATTCTAAATTATTAAATTTGATTAGTTAAATTCCGAATTGGGACAATCTAGAAAAGAAGTTGGTTTAGAATTGTAATAATATTAAATTCAGTTATAAAAAAAATCAATGTTAAACAGCAAATTTAAAAATTGTATAAGGTTAATTCAGAATCGCAAAAAGCTAAATTTTTTTTTTTGAAAAAGTGAGAATACTACACTAAGCTTAAAAGTTATAATGACTCAATATTTGATGTGTATAATATACCGCTTCTCGTCAAGAAATCATCTCAAAGCAGAGAATTAAATTTTACTCTCCAAATATCTACTAGTATTTCAGCCATTTCTTCACAGCGCAAAAGAAATGAGATCAATTTAATTTAAATATTATACTTGAAATAAATTTAATGTAGAATTGCATTTATGAACTAATGGTATAAATGTACTTCTATATAATTTCTGCAATAACTGATACTTAGTTCATGCAGATTAAAATAAGTTAAATACTATAGAGTTAATTTGGTACTAATACTTCTATAAATGCCATATGTTTAAGTAGATCGGAAACGAAATTACAGTTTAAATTAGTTGAAGTTAACCATTCTCTCTATGTATGAATGAGCTTCGATGCAGAGATATTTTCGAATACTTGGATTAATGTTGTCATCATTTAAATTAAAACTTTTTCGATTAGTATACGTTAAATTCACTAAAACGAAATAAGATGAATAAATATTTATTTACAGTTCTAAGGCCAAAAAAGAAGATGGAATCATTTCAGGAATTTAGAAAAGTGATCCAATTTCAATAATGATGTGGACGGATGTAGCTATTTCAAAAATTTATTTATGCGTTTAAAAAAAAAAAAAAAAAAAAAAAAAAATGAATTCAGTGAAATGAAGTTGTCCTTTGAGAAAAATATGTGAACTATTTGCTTTGGGGAATAAATTTGTGCGAGCTGTTTGCTTTGGTGTCAGTATTTGTAAAATATGTATGTAATTACTTTTAAAGAATTTTTACAGACGATGATATAGGAAAATGCAAGCAAATATCTGCTCTATTAATATTCAAAATGAAAATCTGCACTTTTGGATGAATTCTAAATTAGTGAAAATTAATATTTTTGATTTTATTGCGTCCATTTTTGAAATACTCTTTATGTACTAAAAATATTCAGGTGTTAAAGAAGGTTTTAATCACTTATATTTCTCACAGTACAGTTTAATGAAATTCAGATTATTAATATTTGCTAACATATTGTTTTGAGAAAATGGCGTCAACAAAAATACGTAGCTATAAAATAAAGAATGTTATGTTCAAAATATTGACATTATTATACATTATGATTATAACTACATTTAGTTTGCTTAGATTATATTTGCATTGCTAAAATATATTTAATATATTATCGTCTGCTTTTATTTTAATAACCCGATAGATTATTATTGTCTACTTTAATCATTTATCGTTTGGTCTTATATATTTTTTTAATATTTAATGATTGATTTTTACTGTAAAGTCTTCTGATATTATTTTTTTTAGTTATCATTAGCAACGTTTTTGTACTCAAGAATATTTTGCTTGTGAAAATAAAAATGCATCAGGAATTTGAAGAAGGTATTTTCTTTTCTTGATAATAATTGCTCCTGAGGAGCCTCTGCGTTCAGAAAAAAGCTTATTATACACTAATTAATATTCATTTTGAACAATTCTATTTTTTCGAAAACTTAAATGAAAGAGGGGGGGGGGAACGTTAGCAGCACATGTTACAAAGAAATTAGCAAAACCAATTTCAACTTGTTTTTTCCTCTTAAAATTATTTTAATTAGATTATTATTGAGATAATAAACATTTATTCAACCATAATACCACATAGTACGAGGAGTATTAAAAAAGTGTGTGAGTGACAGTAGGTTTTTTTTTTTTTTTTTTTTTGAAATAATAAAAAAAAAAAGAAAAAAAAAAAAAAAAAGTAAAAATTTGTTTACTAGAAGGAAGGATTCGAAAATAGAGAAGGTCACTAGGATATCCCAGGGCCACGACACCAGAATTTTTCCAAAGATAGTAAACATGGGAAAGAAAAAGATCATTAGGGTATCTCGGGGACACAATGATTATTTATTCAACCATAATATCACATACATAATTTATACTATACTTGCCTAAAGAAGGTAGATCCCTAAGGCAGGGGTTTCCAGTAAGTAAGAATATTGAGTATCTGACACTTTAAGAGACCAGTTTAAAAAAAAAAAAAAAAAAAAAAAAATTGGAACATCAAGGTCTGGGGAATAGAAAAAGCGCTAGTATGTCCATTCGGTCGAAAACTGTTTTTGTACTGCCGTGTTAAATTGAGTGTTTAGATTTAAAATACTGCCAGTTTAGGAGGGTAATCTAATATTTTATTGCGAAGGGAAACACGCCATTCCAGATTTTTAACGAAACAAAAACTGGGTTAGAGTCCCAAACCGCACTAAAGAGTACAAGCGGTAAAGAGGTCTGGAAGGGTCTGAAACATCATGACCTCTGTCTTCTGGAACCATTAAGGCTATCCTCGCTTTATGTTAAATTATAGGACCCGAAATTGGAACACATTTTCCAATAAAAAGGAGCTTGGACATTAATGATATATTCTAACATCGCTATCCTTTATAGAACGGCATATTTTATAATACTACTTATTTCTATATGAATCGATTATTTTTTTCTGTTGTAAAATGTGTTCCATGTTTCCAAAGTTCCAAAAATGGAACATTCCTAAATTTTAAGAGTACTGCATCATAAACGCGTGAGCGCGCGAATGCATGTGTTTCAACGTCGCAAACTTATGCGAAAACTAGAACTATTTTCCGCCTAGCAATGTGTTCGAAGTTTTGATCAGGCTCTTTGAAATTAGGCGAAGATAGCCTTAAGGCTCCCGTCTACCGGCCATTTTGATTTCGTCAGCTTAATGTTTATCCGTTCTCATATTTTTACTATTTGATCTATTTGAATGCAATAACGCGCATCTGGAAGAGCAAGAAATAATGAAAGCTTCTGCGGAATTACGTTTTCTATCCGATTATCGAAAATATTTTTACGCCTAATTTAATGATTCGTTTGTGATTTTTCAGGTCCTTAAGAATATTTTTAAGAATCGGAGAAAAAAATGTAATTCCACTGAAGCCTTCAGTATTTTTTGGGTCTTCAGATACTCTTTATTATATTCAAATAAATCAAATAGTAAAGATTTGAGAACGGAAGTCGAAATTCTATACGATTAACATTAAACTGGTGAAATCAAAATGGCCGGTAAAAGGGAGCCTTGAGGATACTCATTCAGGATACCTTCAGGATACGTCCCCATACAGGCAAAGCCCCAAAGGAGCTCTTATTCGGTAAGGATATCATCAGTTTCTGCTGGAACTAAACGAGAATTGAGATTTGATTTTTTTATGTATTTTAATCATAATTATTTAATGTATGAATTTTTTTAGGTAGATACAGTGGTTTAAAGCATGCTTACAAACTGTCTAACCAAGTACAGAATTAAAACTTAATATTTTCTTAAAACTGTATAATATACATAACATAAGTTCAAGGAAGCATTAAAGCGTTTGTATGATCATGCATATTTTCCATTTAAAAATTAACTTTACATTTTTTTCAAAATTATTGCATCAACGTTAAATTATACTTAACTTTGGTTGATTTTTGGCAAACGATCCGAAAAAGTGTTTCAAAATCTAAGCAGATACAAAAATTTTGAATTTTTAAATGGAATTATTTTCTCTTCGTTGCTTTTTATTCACGTGACAAATTAAATCGTTTATATTTGTAAATTTTTAACATTATTTCGTAATTTCATTCATTATTAACCATCCATATTTCAATTATCAACAAAAAATGAGCAATACACCTTAAGAAAATCAGTAAAAATAATTTCGAAATTTATGTTAATAAATACACCCTATTCACAGCATCAATTCAGAAGCGTAAGAAAGATTAGATTAATAAATTCTTAACTATGAGCTAGGTTATTTTGCTTAGCTACAGTAATCCTAAGAATGAAAGACGTTTTCAAAGTGCAAATTACCCGAACCACGAATAAGTACAGAGCAAAGTATTTACATAACCAAACCATCCATACCACTTGTGCGTTGGGGAACAATCAGACTGCTGAAATATCATTACTAATGTGGTTTGCTGCCCTCCAGCAATTCGAAATAGATTGTAGATGTACCAAATGATTCCATTATTTGGATAAGAAGCCCTTTATTAATTCTGCGATTGGTATATTTCGGGAAAGGACAAGCTCTCTCGAAAGGAAAATACTATTTGTTGCATATGTTCAGATCATAAAATTTGTTTTGGTGCTACGTGCACTAATTAACTAAGCTCAAATATGAAATACCCATCCCTATTTATTCCGTTAAACTAACTAAAAAACTAGAATGCATCAAATTGAACTTTTTGATGTTGCTGTTCAAAAATAGAGGGCACTTTGCTGATTTCCTATGATTGTTATTTAATAGATATTGATAAATAGAATATTCGGATATTGATTTGTAAAATTGTTAACGCACGTATCATGCCATAGAGAAAAATATCGATAAAATTCTATTTTTGTAGGGTTGCTTGGCGCGTTTTCAAAAATCGCGCCAAAATACACCTTTTTTTATGTAGATTTTATAGGGTTGCTAGGAAAAATATGTATAGTTACTATATGTAAAGAAAACTAACTTGGCAACTTATTGCCTCTAAAAAATTCCTCATGTCCCAAACTCTCTTTAAAAAGGTCAATTTAAAATATTTATATATTTCAGCTTTGCTCAAAACATTGTTCTTTCGAATACTCTTTCCTCAAAATTACTACATCCAAAGAGCTGATATTTTCCTCATCATGAAGTTGTAGTCACTAGGTTGAGACTACGTTATAAGATGCAGTTAAGGGATAATTTTATTCACCAACTCAATTAAACATTTTTAACAAACGCTGGATTCTATTCATATATTCATATGAAAATTAATGCTGGTGCCTAATCGGAAGAACAAAAAAAAAAAGTTACAGTTTAGCAAATATGATTTTAATAATCATTCACTAAGTTTTTTCCCTTCAATTATTTGAGTTACAGTTATTTAATATCTACATTTTTATCTGTTACAAAAGATTATATTTCCCGTTCAGTGAACGCTTTTTTTCCTTTCTAATTAACATTCAGAAATCTTAAGTATTGTAACAGCATTTGAATAAAAATTAAGGAAAATTTGAATCATATCTAAATTTTTCAAATTTTATGAAATTTGATTTTTGAAATTATAATTATGTGCAGTGTATACAATGTTACGTTAAAATGTTTTCTGCAAATTTTTAAAGTTATGAATGTAGTAGATTTTATACAAGATGTAAAAATAATATAAGTACATGATTTACAAATGTGAATATAGCAATTGATTTTTAATTGCTCATATAAATTATTGACGTTTAAAATATGATTTTATAAAAAGATACACTTTAATACATATACCTTGATGTTAAAATATGGCTTCCACTGATTTTAATTTAAGAAAGTAAGAATTATTTAAGTGTTGACATAAAGTAATCTTTTTTTTCCTGTGTCTAAGATGTCTCATATAATTATCTTAAGATATACTTAAATCATGAAATTTACTATTCTTTTAAGATTTTTGTATTTGCTTACCTTTTCTTTACTTCTGTAGAGATTAAAAAAATTATCTTATAAAACCGCTGGTGTTTTAAATTCTGCAGTTAAAATCGTCAGCATCAATATTAAATTCTTTTTTGTCATAATAACCTCCGAAAGAATTGTAATGATTTACCTTTAAAAATTGTCTGCCTTTATAATAAGTTATTTTTTGCAACACTGTTCGTCTGAGAGAATTGTAAATACTTAACCTATATAAAAAATCGTCTGCATCAAAAATGAATAAGTTTTTATAACAAAAAACGTCTGCAAGGATTGTAATTATTTATTTATAAAATCATTTGCTTTTTGCAATGAGAAGTTAAAAACAATCTTCATTAAAAACTTATAATAAAAAACGACACTTTAAATATACCGAATAATTCCATAAAAGAATATAAATAATATATAACAGATATCAATGTTCTGGTGGCTAATAATGGAGATTGCTAATTAGATTTTTTTTCTGCTTATTTTAGTTAATATTTTCTGAGGAACATATATTGTTTGTTTAAATGCATGTTTTGAGAGATCTGCTAATACATATTTTGAATTTCGATGCAAAATTATTTGACCACCTTATTCAAACTTCGCGTTACTTGTAACATCTCGATTCGACATGGCCTTAATAATATTTGTAGTAACACGTCCTCAAACATCTCAACCAGCATCCAGAAAACATCTTCGTTATTAGAAGATAAACCAAAGGGCTGTTACAAATTTCTTGAAATTACAGCTTCTGTTATGTCAAGAGACATTTAGTATCATAGTTGCGAGTTTCATCATATATGTGCATATTGGAAGGCATATACTTCTCAATAGTTTCCAGCATATCCAGTCTGTTTGGACCCAAGACACATTGTACATGAAGACTGTTGTTATATAAATCACGGGGACTTGATATTTTAGAACCACAAAATATAACGTTTTGAAAATTTTTTAAAATGAAATATATAGAGTTAAAACCTATTTACTAAATTGAAATATGTTTTATTTCGTGCCTATATGGAAATCATTAAAATTTCCATTTATACAAAAATATTTTGATGTCAGATTTATACTATAACTAAGAAGTATGCTTTGAAATGCTTTAAAACGAATGCAATGAAAGGTAAGATTTTAAGTATAAAAATAATTCTGTAATAATAATTATTATAGCTTCAGAGTTTAATTTCCCAAATTCTATGATTAAATATTCTTACATAAAAAGTAACTTGCCTGTATTGATATCTTTGATTTAGTTGTGCATCATATGCATTTTCATAAAAATCACGTAAATAAACATTTAAAAAAGTTTACCCACGAAACATTTCTCCATTATGCAATGAAATATACAATGTATATGAAATTGTACGTTAACACCAAACGCTTTCAAGTTTTTGTTAAAAATTTATTTTTCGAATACTTCCTACACTTTAACACAAAAAAAATCTGGTAGTTTTAGTCAATTCTTTGTTAACGACTTTAAGGCGCGTTTGCACTTGCGATACGAACAGCTTGCGAGCGAATCATCTCATAGATATAATTACGTCAAAAGAACTGCTCACGAGTCACTCGAGGTGATCCATCTCCCGTCAATTTTCCGAGAAGCACAAAGGGAATTTAGAATGGAACAGCGTCGTTTCGAAGAACAGTTCGCGAGTGGTTCAGCTCACAGAAGTAATCATGTCAAAAAAACTGCTCGCGAGTCACTCGCGACTATACATCTCCCATCAGTTTTTCCGACAAGCATAAAGGAAATTTAGGAAGGAAAAGCGTCGTTTCGAAGAACAGTTCGCAAGCCCTTCAGCTTGCGTCAAAAGAACTGCTCGCGAGCCACTCGCGGCGATCCATCTCCTGTTTGTTTTTCTGTAATTCCAAAGGGAATTGGCAGTTAAGAATGGAACGGCGTCTTTCAGAGAGCAGTTCGCGAACACCTTGATCAGCAAGTGCATATGCACCTTTATGTATAAAATGCCCTGTTACACAATTTATTCCTCACTTACTTCCAGACCCACGGGGCAGATGACGATGAGTGCTATGATGGACAACAGCAAAGATCCTGAGGGAAGACAAATTATTGCGAAGATGCTCCTGTGGAGAAGAAAACGATATTAAAACACATTCTGAAACATAAGGTAAAAATGAAAATAGAATGAACACAATAAACAGTTAAAAATAATTGATACTGTAATAAATTGTAACTAAGCATTCTATCGACATAAGCAGAATAACATTCAAATTTATATTTATTAATCTTAAAGCAATTTAAAAGCATAAAAATGTTCTTCCTTCAGATTATGAACGCAAATCTCTCGAAATCAAACTTGATCCAAATTTAAATACAAAGCATTAAAATCTTAATAGCATACCAATTTATTTATATAACCCAGTCAAATAAATTTTAGCTTAATCATTTGTTCAAAAAATGTAACTCGATATTTATTATTTTTTTCTCAAACTGATCCTGTGTTTTTGATTAACATTAATAGAACTTGCAATGTTTTCATTCAAACAAAAAATAATTTTTTTTAGCTTTAGAAGCTGTTAAAAGTCGAATAATTTGATTTTTAAAACTAAATTTCATATCAGTTTAAAGCAGATGATCGAATTGTTTTTCTTTTCTTAAATCAAATACGCGCAATGGATTATTTTAGATGGTAGGTGTTTTTATATATTCAGATATTTCGGATTTTAGTTTATAAAGGTTTATTTTTTACTTACAGCTTCCGATTTCATTTCTGTTAGGTTTATTTCTTTGCGATTTTAATTTATCAAAAGAAATCAACACTGAAAAGAACACAATGTGCTCCTTCATATTAAAATTAATTGTAAATTGAAAAATATTAATGTGAAACAGAGAACAAAAGCAATATCTATATTCATATATAGCATCATTTATACATGTAGTTACAGTAATATTGAAGTTATTGATTCCTTTTGTAATATTTGAGAAGCACTTGTTTATTCATAAGATTCTTTTGTACAAATAGCTAGATGTCCAAATAGATACAAATAGCTGGATAAAGAGAAAAAAAAAACTTTTCAGAAGTCTTTTTATCCTTAAAAAAAGTAGATAAGCGTGTTTTTATAGCACAATTTTTGCAGAATTTTATGAAGGAACTTAGCAGTAAATTTTCAATAAATTTTTATTTCCAGATATAAGAAAAGTTCTGAAACATTTTAAAATCCTTGCTTCTTTATTACAATTATTCAGATAAAAGAAAGTTGTGTAACAATATATTACTTATAAAAGCAAATAATTTTTAAAACAAAATTACAGCTGTAAAATTTCAATATCGACATATTTTAAAGAATTTCACGTCATAATGCTATTCTATTTTCACACAATGTAATGACTTTTAATGTCATACTTAAAAAAAGGATAGTTTTATATAACAAAGATGAAGTTTTCACTTTACCTAACATACAGTTGATTGATTGTGATTTATGTTCTCACTAAAACTGTTCCAGGGGTTACTGTAGTACAACGAGCTAGGATTAATCACGGAAGAAAGGACAATCGGGTGAAAAAAACCAATACTTCTAACACAACTTTATCAAGTTGAACGGTGAATTGGCAACGTGTTACAAGATATCAGAGGGGGAAAAAGACAACGAATAGATGTGAAGGAAAAATAATAGCAATAAAAAAAAACTAATGATTTCACATCATTCAAAAATAAAACTAAGAAAACAATACCATCTCAATACCGTTTATCATCTCAAGTTGTACAGATGACCTCGTAATATTTAACCAAAGTTAAAAGAAAAGAACGACTTTTTTTTTTTGTCTTAACTTGCACAATGAGCCATATGAGGAATTTGAGATTTATTCCGCATGAAGGATTTGGGTTGGAATTAAAGAGTACATAGTAAGTAAACAAGGTTAATTAATTTTTAAATTAATTTTGTGTCATAAAGACCACTTTTAATTAAATTTTAAGAGATTTCGTTTTGCTTGCTATGCTCATATGTATGTTTTCCAGCTCAAAATTTTTACTCGAATTTAACCCTTTTCTTACGATCAGAGAGAGCTGAAATTATGTATACACATGTAACTCCTATGACAATACAATATTATGGTATGCTCAAGCTGTGATGGAATTGCAGGGGAGGGGAAACCTTATTTTTTAATCAATTTTTATTTAAAGATGGACTGAAAGGTATAAAAATAATTTTTAATTAATGTAAAATAAAACACAGTTGATAGAAGCTTGAGGCGTCAATATTTCATTTGATCTGATGTAAGTCAGTAGCTACAAAACCTAATTTATTTGTAATTACCTAGGTACTATAGTCAAGCCTTTATAAATTATATACTATTTTACATTAAAAAATTATTTTCATGGCTTGTAATACAGAAATACAAAAGGACATTTCGCTGCTGGTCCACAAAAATATTATTACAAACCATAAAAATGAAATGGCGCATTTTCCACAGGAAAATTTATTCAATTAGTGGACGAATTTTAATAATTATTAAACCGTTAGATGTAGAATTCGAATATGCTTTTTCTGCAGCATAAATTATATTGCATAAGAATTAGATCAAAATTACGAGACCCAAGCGTAGATCAGTTTTGTTACTTATTTCTTAAACATGTTGACAAAAGAGTCAAGTATTTTATAACTTTCATTGTGAAAAATTATTCTTTTCTAAGTATTTCTTATAATTTGCTATACAAGACTGTTTAATTTTATTTATATTACTTATGTTTAGAATACAATTTTTATTTTCATATACTTTTGTCACAAAGTCCGTGTTTCCCTTTCTTCATTACTTAACATTACCGCCATCTTTTTGTTTATTTAAAGTCAATAAGTACTAGATTCCAATTAAATATACGATAGAGCAAGATAAAACACTTTATTTATGACTGAAGCATAAGTAAGGTCACTCGCTCTTGAATTCCACTTATCTATTCAACCCTAGATTATGAATAACAAATGAGGTTTTAGCTTACTAAATCACTCGTTCTGATTCAAACAATTCTCACTAACAGTAGCTTTGTATCTTAGTACTAAAACTAAGAATTACTTCAATCCCAAAGTTACTTATGATATTTCAGTATAATTTATGGTACTTTTCCATTTCGTCTCCTCATATCTCGCCAAGCAGGCTTTATTGACCACAACACACAGTATACACATATTCCATTTAGCGTCGGTCGTATCATTTTTGGCGACTTTTTCGCTTGCGCCGTCGAAATGGAACAGTACTTAATTTACTAATAACCACCAGCTTGGCGTT
>BMAW01019125.1:0-28645 GCA_019974015.1 Nephila pilipes
GTGCAGGAATTATATAAGTCTCTAACCTATAGAGATGTTTTGTACATAAGAATTTAATAAAAATATTTCACATATTTTCATGTTAATATTGTCAGCTTTTTAAGGCAGTTATAAATATTTTTAGTTGTTTTGGTTTGGGAAGAATTATTTCTATACTTTGTTATTTGAACAAGAAATATGCTTAAAAAGTAGCACTGAAAGCCATAGGTTCTTTTTTCATGCATACGTTTTTTCTCATTAAAAAAAATTAACTATTAACTTATAAATTCAAAACCTAATTTACAATTTAAAAAACATTTTTAACACACACATTCGCACAAATTATTGTTGTGGTTATTTATTGCTAAAGAGAAGTGAACAATTTAGTTCGAGGGAATTCAAAAAGTACCTGTGTTAAGAATGAGAAATTGAAAAGGCAATGAAGTAACTCTCTGTAGTATTGCACAATGATTTTTCACTCTTTTTCTCAAAAGTCTACGAGAATCATGCTCTTTGCATTCCAGAAATTCATTACCATAATTTTCCTGCCTATAAGACCGTCTTCACCTTCTTTAGGGAGGATTCAACGAAAGCAACTTGTTCTTTTAATTGTTGCTTGATTTGATTTGTAGAACGATGCATCCAGGTCGAATCGCTGCTGACAACTCGACACGACGCCAATCAAGATTTAATTTGGCAGAAAGTATCTGCCCAATCAAAACTACCCTATGAATCAGTGTCAAATTTGTTTTGGGGCCGCTTATGAGAAAGCAGATTACAACGATAAATCAAATTTGACGTAACAGCACCCTCTGTAGACAAAAATATATCTGATTCTTATATATCTTAAAGTTCTGTCTAAATAAAATGAAAAGATAAAGATAAAATAAAATACTGTTTTAATATCTTCTTTACTTTAGGGAAACTGATGTGTACCGAAGGAAATGGCACTGAAATATGCGACCAGTATAATGCTCGTTGTGTGGAGCACTCGGACCATATTGAAGGATTTCAATGTGTTTGTGACGTTGATAAAGATATGGATACCGATGGAGTCTGCAAAAGTAAATTTTAAAACATAAGATAAACCAAAGTGTTACAAAATTTACGTAATTCACATTTTTTGTGATAAAAGAAATAAACTATTTTAATTGTGCGAAATAGTTTTAAAATGTTAATATCGGTTCTATTTAAAAAGTACAGAAATATAATTCTTTTTCCAATATATTTCTGTTTAGGTGTTCAAAGGCATTTTTCCACCGTATTCAGTTAGTAATTAGATTAATATAATGATAATTTTTCAATAACTTCCATATACCATTTTAATTGGAATTATTCTTATTTCATAGCATAGAATTTGTGATTGTCACACTTTAACCTTTGTACTTCCTGAAGGGGCCTCCAAATTTTACATATTCAATTATTCTTATAAGTATTTTGTGGAAAATGCAAAATCAAACGCGAGGCTGAACACCATATAACAGAATATTTAATTCCTCAGTGGTTTCTTTATAATTAATATCATTATCTTTTCTGTACTGAACAACGGAATTTTTATCAATGATAAACTTCATATTTATTAACTTTTTGAGAATATTATATATGCTTAAAAATAAAGCATTTCCCTTGCATAAGATATAAGTATTGTTTAATAAACATATAGTTTCTTTTACGTTTTAACTACAATCAAATTATTCTAGTTGCTCTATTTTTTTTTTCCATTTTTTAAAAAAAAATGCTTTGTTAATGTTGAGAAAAAACTTATTGAAGTATTTTGTATTTAAGATATTTCGTTATACTGTTTAAGCAAAATTATAAATGGTTCATTTATGTTTAATATTTTTAAGAAATTTAAAGTTTGATACTGAATTTGTGTTTTGCGAAAGAAGATCGCACACATGCATAAAAATCATCCTCAAATTTAATACTTTTAGTTCATTCATTACACATAATGTTGGAGTTTATAAATAATAAATGTTTTTGTCAAAGAATTTCCTTATGTGGTTCTATAATCAACAAACAAACTCACAACAATTTCTTAAACTTTTAATATTTAAAGTCGTTAATATTTAATATTCTGAGCAATAATCTTGAGATTATTTCAATGCATGTTTTTTTTTCATCACAAATTAAAGTTCTTATTAATTATGTTAAAACACTTTAAAGGAGAAAAATATTAAAATTAATTCACATTTGAAAGGCATAGTACAAAAGTTAATATGATAATGTAATCGAGTGCTATTTACAGTTCAATGAAGTTTTTCATGGATTTATAAAATAGTATTTCACTATTTTAAATGTTACATACTTTTATGCTACAAGTAACAACAAACTTTTAAACATAAATTTACAAATAAGTACTAAGCAAAATCTTATTTATGCACTAAATGTTTCACAAAATGAAAGTCTTATTCATAAATAGAATCTAATTTTTATTATCTATTTCAAAACTGAATACTATATAATAAAATCCTTAAACAATATTAATGGACAACTAAGGCTCACTGCCTTTTCAGAGATATGAGTCAACTTCCTTGCTAACAATTTTGAACATTATACAACAATAGGAAAAGGACAATAAAAACATACTTCATCCTATATATTTAGAACAGAATTTTATTCGCTAATTAAAAAAGCTTTTCTATTGAAAACTAAGTATCCTATTCGAAAATTCAGGATAACCAAAACTAAATAATGTTTGAAAGAAGACTGCCGTATAACTACTCAGATCAAAAATTTTTAAAAATAATGTTTTGATGTATATAATAATGATTATTTTTCTGTTAGATAAATGCGAGGTCTCTAAAAAAAAGGAAGAATGCAATGCGAGGAAAGCAACTTGCGATTTTGATGGATCTGAAGCAATTTGTAAATGTTCCCCTATGTTGACGTTTGATTCCAATGGACAATGTACAGAATTGGGTATGTGGTTGATTTATTAATGTTTAACTTTCGCATTAATCAGGTTAATATAATTTCAATGAATACTCTAACATTTTTTTTGATATATATGATTGTAAGTAATTGAGAGAGGAGAACAAGAGGATAATTTAAAGCTTAAATTTAAAATTAATATAAAATTTTCAATTAAACGGAATTTAACAAGAAGTTTTTCTGGTCATAATTTTGCGCTGTGTTCGGTAAAAATAATCAATTCTTTATTTAAAATATTTAAGTCCAGGATCATTGAAGAAATAATGATAGAAAACAATTGAAAAAAAAGATGAGTATTCATTTACAAAAAGTTACTAAATTCGTATAAAATTAATCATTAAAATAATTTTAATACTTATTTGGAAGATTTAAAACTTCTAAATAACTCATAATTCATTTAGAGTTCACATTTTATAGCATAATTGCCAGCTTCGTAAAGAGTCATGCGAAATTTTCGGAAATATTGTCTTTAACATCCAGCTGAGCCTCTAGTGTCCTTGTGTCGTGTGGTGCGATCATTTAGAATTTCATATACTTTCTTGGTATAATATCATCCTCATTATAATATTTTAAAATGCTGCTCAAAATTATGAGGTAGGCGGACAACATTTGTTGAGTAAATCAAAACTTTTCATACAAAATTCAATTCCGAAATACTTGCTCTTTTTTCTATAATTTTTCAGAATTTGCATTTCCAGCTGCACATGGAAATACAGAATTTTTATATTGATTCTACTATAACAAAAATCAGAGTTTTGTTCCCTTTGAGGAGTTTTTAATAATCAAATAAATGTGTATCAATTTCCTAAGACTATACAAAACAATATTTTCCAATTCTAACAAATTCATCATTTGATCACCTGTAAACTCAAAATTTAAATACCATTTATAATTATTCAACTTTAAAAAAATTTTAATTAACCAATTTAACCTGACTTCGTAAGATTCTTCATTAATTTTAATTTTATCTTTAATAAATCTCAAGTATTGCTCGTGAACCTCCATGTATTAAATTCTTTTATCTTACACCTATTATATTTTCTTAACTCTTGGGCATGCGTAATATCAAAGTTCTGTCTCATCTTTAATAATTGTAATTCTGGGGATTAAAGCCCGAAAGGGTTATGCACCCCATAATCCGCATAGCAACCCTACCATCAGCTCCCAGCAAAACTTTTCGCAGCTCTGTGATAGGTACAGATACGCCGCAGTAGTATCCAACCTCCCTCCCTTTTTTCCTTGAAGGGAGAGATTCTGATTGGACAATCATTCTCCTACTCACCTTCTGATTCGTCTGACGCAATTTAACGACATTTTTGTAATTTTTTTATTTGTTTATGTTTTAGATTCATTATTATGTAACACTGATACCGAGAAAGAATAGCCCAAGGTTATTGAATCTTGAAATAAAGTACATTACCAAGAAGAAAAGGCAATTTCAGCTCTCTCGGGCAATACTTGAAGGAATGCGCCAACAATCGTGATTAAGATTTAAAATCCTTGAACTAATTTTGCACGCATCAAGAGTGGGTATTGGTACATTATAAATTTATGTTCATGTTACCATTTGGAATTTTATATGAGCATACGGAGTGTTCCACACGAAACACCACAGAATGTGCTTTTTGTTTGTGTGTGTGTTTCAACTTATATTATCAACAAATGCAAACTTGCATACAACATATCTAATATTTACAAGTTTGTACAAGTCACGGCGTAATTAAGACTCCTGTAGACACGCCGCCGTGAATTTCTGAGCTTAATGTGTATTCTATGGAGTTTCCTTCGTTTCTTTTCTAAGCTAGATTATTGCTTTTAATCATGTCAAACAAAATGAATTCAAAAGAGTGGAAAATTGGAATGTTTCTAAAACGTTACTTTCTTTTTCTGACCTTAAGAAGTATTTTTAAATATTTATTTAGGTTTTAAAACCTTACAACTACATTACTGATGTCAAGAACAGAAATCGGGTTTTTCTTTTCTGAAAAAGAAAAGGTAGATCACAAGTGGCCGGGAATCTAAGTAATCTAAATGATTAACCGTTAAGTTTATAATGTAAGTCGTATGTTTTTATTTCAGTCAAAGTCTCCTACAGTGGAGAGATTCCTCTAGCTATGGACAGATATGTACTGAAGAAGCAATTATCTCCCTCTAACCAAGCAGAAGCGAAAGATGACTCCATCAATTATGATGCCATCAAGAAAGACCTTAGAGCAACTGTGAGTACGATTTCAAACTTTTATTAAAGAAAAGATCTGAATTGCAGAATTAATTTCATGGAATCTGTTGCAACATAAACAGATTAATTTGAGCTTACATGTTAAAGAGAAAATGGAAGCTCATTCATACTTAATTGTTAAATTGCATTCTTAACAAGAATTAGGTAGATATGGACCTTTCATGATATGTGAAGAATAGTGAAGTGTAATGTACTATATTCGGGATGTTCGTAGCCCTAACCTTAAAATTAGTATTTTATGACTTAAATTTGATGTATGAGAAAAGGCGATATAAAATTCTTCTAATGATTCACATTTCTATTGCACATTTCTTTTTCATATGTAATAATGATAAAAATTATATTTAATCTCAATTAAGAGATAAGCCTTAAGAAATTTTTATTTTTAGGGGAATTCGGATAGCATTAAGAAGAATAGTCAAATAAATACCCGCGATCATTCAAAGTACTTGTTACAATGATGATTCATTTACAACGCAGATATCATATCGTCCCACAGAAGGAGAGATATACAGGGAAAAACATTCTAATCACTTTATTTAATTGATTATTGTTTTGAAAATTATAAATAGCTCGTTTAGTATCCATTTTTCTAGATATTACTTGTTGATTGTAATTTGAGGGAAAATTACAATGGATATCTTTTGTGACTGCATTTCAAAAATTTTCTTAAAGTAAATCTATTCTGTTTTCAATTACACTTTTATAAAGACATTGTAGAAATATAAGATTTTAAGGCTATTTAAATGTAATTGACATTGAGATGTATTTTTTTTTTGGAAAAAAAATGCTTTGTAATGATTCAACTGAATAATTTTAACTCTTGTGATTTTTATGAATAAATATATGTAGTATTTCCATAAAAATAAAGCAGTTCTTAAACCTCTTTTCTCACGTATTTACTAAGCAAAATTTATATTTTTAGATGCATTTGCTGTACGCAGAAAATTACGAGTTTGCGGATATTCTGAGTTGCAGGTTTGTATTTAATTTCTTATTGCTCTGAAGTAATTTTAAAATTAAGAAATAGAAAACTCATCCATAAAGGTATAAAAATACTTAATGAGTCTAAAATTTATTGCAGTATCGTGGATCAAAATGTGAAATGCCTTATTGAAATTCAATTCCACTCCGATCCAAAAGAACAAGTAAATCTGATAGCTGATGAAAAGACGTGTGTGTCTGCGGATGCAAATACCTGCTTCGTTCCTCCGAGCCTATTGATAAACAAGAAAAGTTTGAAATCAGGTAAAAAATAAATATTTGTGCTATGAAGTACGTTTTATTCTTTAAGACATCATACGCTAATCAATATTGATTATATTAAGTTTATCTTATCTTTAATGCTCTTCTCTTAGGCTTGTCTTCTTTAGGTAAGTACAGATATTACTCACCAGAAGCACCTTAGTGATATTTTCCCATTCCAATGGGGTTTATTGTCGTTGATAAACACGCATCCCCCCCCCCGGGGTTGTGATGAGGAGCTGGGTTGGTTTGCGGGCAAGGTTTTTGGGAAGGCATTTTTTTTTTTTTTTTTTCATTTTTTATTTTTTCAAACGTTCACAGTTACATTTTGTTTTGGGGGGCACGATAGATTAGTGGTCATAACTGCGGAATCGTGGCCGGCGGATTACGTCGAATCGTTGGTTCGAAACTGTGATGTTGCTGAAGATCAGTCGTGTAGCTAGACCTGATGCATGTTGAGACTAGAAGTCCGAGTCGAAGCTTAAGATCATCCGGAAGGCATAGTATAGAAGTTAGGAAAAAGAGACGCCTGCTCAGGTATTGAAATCGTCACTTGAACAAGGTTCAAAATTACGAGATTCGTCGCTAATAGCCTTCGTGTTTCTTCTAGTGCGATGATAATGAAACCAACCAAACCTACCAACCAACCAGCATCTTGTTTGGCACTGCATAGTCATATCTGGCTCTCGTCCGTTGAACTTCACCATCACTCACTCACTCTCTGAAAGTTGCATATACATTTGGGAGCCAAACGTTTCTTGAATCGCTCATTGAAACTATTATGACAACAAATTAATTTCTGGTGATTGATGGGAAAGGATGAATCAACTGCTAACCACCAAGGTCACAAGATACGAGTGTGGCTAAAAATGTACACATGTTAGGATTGAGAAATGTGCGTACTAAGAAAGGAAGATGTTAATGGGGTAAATCACTACAATGACGTCCATTTTTTTTGCCTGGAAGTCTATGAATATGACGTTCTTCACATACCAAAAAATCATCGCCATAAATTTTAGGCCGATGAGATCATCTTGACCTTCTTTGCAGCAGATTCACATGAGACTACACATTTCTTTGATGGTTGCTTGGTTTCCGGTGTATCATAATGAATCCTGGTCTCATTAACGGTGACAACTCGACACAAAATGAGGAAAAAAACTCGTCATTGAACCAATCAAATATTGATTTGGCAGTCATTTGCAGCTAAATCAAAAGTGACAATTGAATCAGTGTCACATGTGTTTTAACATCGTTTAATAGATAAAAGAGCACAATGGTTACTTTTATAATAGTCGATGGAGCAGGGAAGATCGCGGATAGAAAGAAAACCGCCGATGCCGTCCCAATATGAACAAAGTAGATTCCGAATACATCTACGAGCCGAACTATCCATGGAAAGTTAAGTTGGTAGATGTGCATGTATAAACTCGTTTGGGGTAAAATTTCTACATTGGAGACATTTTAATAAAACTCGTTTTTTTTCCTTGAACATGTGAAATAAAAAGTGCATATGGTGCAGGAAATGCAATAGTAAAGGAAACGAAATATGTAACATACTTTATAACAGGAAAAGGAATAGATTGATTCCAGCCAAATGAGTAGCGTAATAAAATATTTTTCTATATTAGATAACTAATTTATAATATTACACTCTATAACAAAAAAAAAAAAAAAAAAAAAAACAACCCCAAAAAAAAATTTGACAAAAAAAAAAAAAAATTGGAGAATAGGGAAATTATGTACAGAGCAGAAAATGATTAACATTTCAGAAAAATTGAATGATTTATTTCAAAATTACATTGTTACAAAGCAACGAACTCAAAAAGGTGTTGATCCACCTCTAGCCTGGATGCAAGCAGCCCCACGACGTGAAATAGAGTGATAAAGCTCCCTGATGATCTCCTGTGGTATTTCTTGCCAAATTTGCTCCAATTGTCGAGCTAAGTCTTCAACATTCCCTGGTAGATGCAGTCGCCTTACCAACATATCCCAGACATGCTCGATAACAGAGATATCTGGCTGGCCAAGAAAATGCTTGACAAGCTACAAGGTAGATCATAGTAACACATGTCGTATGTGGTCTGGCATTATCTTGCTGAAAATAAGGTCAGGGTACTGTAAAAGGAACGGTAGCAAAACAGGTCTCAGGCTATCGTCAACGTACCACTGTACTGCAAGTGTGCTTCTAATGACGTCCAAAGGTGCTCTGTTATCTAGGGAAATGGCACTTCATACCATAACTCCTGGTTGAGGGCCCATGTGGCGTACCATATTGAAAGAAGGATCGGCACTCTTCCCTGAGTGTCTCCAGACACGTCTTCGATTATCGTCAGGACACAAATGGAAGCGGGATTAATTGCTAAACACTATACGTCTCCAGTCAGCATCATTCCAACCTGATCGAGCCAAGTACCAATGTAATCTGGCTCGACATTTTGCAGGCGTGAGTGGCAGGTTGTCTAGCGGTTGGCACGATCATAGATTTCGCTCTGTCAACCGTCAGTGAATGGTCATGGTCGACACTCGTGTGCGGGTCGCACGTCTGAGGGTTGATAACGATAAATCAGGTGCTGTGACACCTGATCTGACAATCAATTTGTCCTACCGGTCTGCTGTTGTCTTCCTTTATCCTCATGATGCTGAAATATGCCATCGTCCACCCATTCTTGCCAGCATGTTCTAATCGCCGCATCGCTTCGACCCATATGACGAGCGATTCTCTGATTTGACCAACCTGCCTCTTTAAGTCCAATGATACAACCTCTTTCAAACTCTGACGGTTACTCGTAATGAACTCGAATCCAGCGGCGAGGTATTTTATTCAGTCGTTGAAAGGTATCTTAAATCGCAATTCAACAGAAAATTTGACCATCAGATTGAGAATAGCTTCTTATGTACACCTGCTGAGTGTGCAGCTCCCGCTATTCATTAATTGGAACCAAATTTTAAAATTTTGCATAATCGGTCCAAATATCTTTGCATACAAAATTTCATTATAATCGGTCAATTCTTTCTTGGTGCGTCATTTTTTTTTTTTTTTTGGTTATGGAGTGTATAATATCAATAAGTCATAATGTATTATAAAAGAAAGAATTGTCAGTTGTCATTTTTATTGATTCTATATTTTTTTTTCAAGTAAAGCCCTTCTGACAGTTTATATAAATAGTATCTCTCTTCTTATATTTTCGTTGCTCTTAAGACTAAAGTGAATATTTGTAAATTGGCGAATAGTAAAAAATGCCATAAGATGCAGAAAAGTTCTGTTTGAGTCGAATAAATTTGGATTAGGGCAGGTACAGGATATCGAAAATCTGGTTTAATTGGAGAATTGGAAAAAATGAAGTAAAATAATTTACGAAAATTCTTTATATTGAATTAATCGCGTTGCATTTTACGTTAGATTAGGTAGCACTGTATGCCATTTGTCTGTCAAAGAAGTGTAACTAAGGTTTAGTTGACATTGTGCTCAGAATATTTCTCTCCATATATAGTTTCCTCTCCTTTCTTTCATTCATTCATAGCTGTTAGAATATTTCGGCGCAGCAAAAAAAAAAAAAGTTCAAACTGCATAGACGACAAAAAATGTTATTACAGAAATTATCAGATTCTAAAATTTTACAAATATTTCTAGCAGACCAATCTGGGTTATCTAGTGATCCGAGTTAAATAATCCCGACTTAACAGTCCGACTTACTGCAAATGTCGAGCATGAAATATCAAAGGAATAAAACGATCTTTGGCACGTTATTATTATTTCGGTATAATACCAAAGTATAAAATTACATATTGGTCGCAATACAGAGCTGTGTTGTTCCTTAATGTTTAACACAAAACTGGAGTTTGGTTTTCTTTTTTACAAAATAATCATAATTTATTTCCTTGTATGACAGATATAATTTATAAACTTAATACCTGAGAAATACAGCCATTACAAATTTCCATTCAGCTCTTTTGAACTAAGAAATGCTTCGATAATTTCTAAATAAAACTCAAATTTAAACGTAGCTATTTACAAAATTTACCTGAACTAACATTGGAGTTTCTTTCTGATTTCATATTTACATTTCAAACTTCTTTTTGACCAAATCAAACATGGTTATGCAATTTAAGTATTTTTTTAAAATGTATGGTGAATAGATATATTCAAGTCACGTAGACAGAGAACTGAATTTGAAAGATATAAAGGTTACAGTAATTACACGATAGAGGTGCTTAGAATAGTACGTGTGTGAGAGTTATTTGCTTGTCTGTGCGATCTATTAGGACTAGGGGATGACGCTGTTTAGTCGATGAGAACTTACTCGCATCGTATCCCAGTAAGAGTAATTTCTGATATTTTATGCACTGGTTGTGTTTGTATAAGCGTGGAGGGACAGTGGACTAGTAGACAATGTTATTCTTTTAAGAGAAACTTTGAAAAGTATTTGACTACATTCATGAACTGATTTTGTATGAGATTTTCTTTAATTATTTTATATGTGCTTAGAATTAAGTTAAAATTTAGAATTACGAGATTAGACTAATATTTAAGATGACAGACGAGTCGGGTAGTAAAGTTACTCCTCAAAATTTAATAATTAAATGCATTACACACAATTAATTATGTTTTATAAGGAGAGGAATAACATTTTGAGAGTTAAAACTTTGATAGCAATTTTCCACCTTATAATCCAAGGAGAGGTGGGAAGCTAGATTTATGTAGCCTTTCATCGTATGAAATGACGCGAACAAAATTAAGGAAAATTTTCAGCTCAGGATACCAAGTTTGCTTAAGTTTTTTTTTTCAACTGCTTGTTACGAGTATTCTTATACACACATATTGTATATATTTAGTAGCAACTACATACATGGTAATTCTTTAATAGTTATTTAATTTTAAAAAAAACTTCGTTTTGACAAAAAGGAGAAAAGAACTTAAAATCAAAAGAATAATAATAGAAATTCAAAATTTTGCAACAATTTCAAAAAGAGAATAATGCAATAGCCACAAGTCTTTCTAGACAGAATTGCATTATTGAAAAAAACATTGTCTACACATGAAGAAGATCAACAAATCAAAGTCTTTTAGTAAGGGATGTGATCTCCCCTAATTAAAATGGTTGCGTGACACCGTCTGTTCATGCACAATACCAAATTATCCAGCAGTTCTTGAGGTAAGAATTGCCACTTTTCAAGAAGCACCTGTTTCAGCTCTCTGGTGTTCTCCGGAAGATACGATCTTGCAGCCAGGAGAGTCTCCCCAAAAATTCTCACACATGCTCGTTGGAATTTAAATAATCGGAGCACGTTGGTCAATCCCTTCTACAAAATCTTCTTTTTCTAGAAGTTTCTCAATATCAGAAGTCCTAAGTGGACGTGCATAGTAGTCCATAAAAATAAAGTTTGGACCAATGGCACCTCAGAACAAACGCACGTGTGGGAGGAGAATTTCATCGTAGTAACGATCTTCGGCAAGTGAATCGCCGTCGAGAGTATGGAGCTCCGTTGGTCCATTCAAAATAAGGCTACTCTTTACAAGGATTCCATGAACACTCCAGCTGTTTCTTCGGCTGATGTTAGCGGGATGAAATGTTTCCTTATCTTCGTCCTTGTCAATTGGTGCTGAGAATCGTGGCTCAGAATGAAATGACTCTCATCATTAAACATAACGTGACTCTTTTGATGAGATGTCTAGTCCTTGTGTCCTTGACACCACAGTAAACGGTGCCACCGATGAGCTTCTGGTATTGGTATGCAGCGTTCAGGACGACAGGCGAATTGGCCATCTTTGTGCAGACGTCTGACCACAGTAAACAGTGATACATGTTGTCCAGTTGCCACACGCAGTTGCTAACCAATGTTGCTTGATATCTGGTTCCGGTCTTATTTTTGCTTGCAGAACGATGTAAAGATCATCACTTGTCATTGTTTTCCTCAGCCGACCATCGCAACCCATTTTTACTACTATGTATATCATTTGAAAGGCTTTCGAAGCAACAATGTTAATTCAAATTTAAAATTGTAAAAGAACATAAAATAACAATTGTACCATTAAAAAAGACATAAATCGAACAAAATATTTATTTATATCATAGTAAGTATCGTCATTCCTCTTAATCGGGATGCCATCGTAAGCGATTATGCGTCTGCATGAGTATGTATGTATGCGTAAACATGTTACCTTTTTTCATCACAATTTTAAAAACTAGTGAACTGCGGTCAATATAGAGATTATTTTTTAACTACTTGTATGAATTTCCCATTAATTTTACAGTTAATTTCAATTTTACATTCGTCACTCGTGATGTAGTCACTGAATTTAGTAGTAGTGTAATTAAAGTAGTAAAGTGATGAACTATAAATTTATTTTATTTGATATTGATAAATGTTCAATTACCTTGCATTAATTCTGGATTTTATTTGTACATGTTACAGATAGTTTTGCTGAAACAGATCCATGTCAGACGGATATAAAGAAAAAGAATTGTGGATCTGACACTGATTGCAAAAAGATCGAAGGGAAAGGCTTAAATTACGTATGCACTTGCTCCAATGGATTCGAATCTGATGGTTACATCCAACCCTTGTCTGATATAAACACAGTCATTCACAGATGTCAAGGTAAATTGGAAACATTGTTACTGGACGAAATATTGTTACTATATGGATAACTACTTTCCTTAAGAAAAATTCACCTGTATTTCTGAAAAACTTTAAATTCTAGATAAAAAAATCATCAAAATAAAGGATACAATTTTATATTGTCAAAATAATGATCAATGAATAACTAAAGAAATCACAGAGAAAAATCACAGCTTTACTTCAATTCAGAAATAAAGCGTCAGTTTACAATTAATTTCTTATACTGTCTGTAAATTTTAAATTTCTATCTTGAGTTTTTCAATGATTTCACTTTTAGTTTTCCACTTTAAAATTTAGTTTTTAGTCTTTTAAAATTTAGTGTTATAAGTAAATGTTAGTATTCGATTCCTCCAATACATTAATTTTGTTTTATATAAACTATAAGTAGATAAAACTGTAATACTAATCTGTTGTTATTTAATGAATTTTTCTTAATAACTACAATAGCTACAAAAAAAATCATCTCAATCAATTGAAAAGAATATTTCCTAATTATTCAGATCTATCATTTTAAAGGGAAAAAAAACATTATTTTAAATATATTTAATAATGTTTGCTATATTATATTTATAGCTTTGGATTTATATATATATATATATATATATATATATATTGTTATATATATAAATGCAAAGATTTCTTCTGGTGTCTGTGGGAGGGAAATTCAAGTCCAACTCGGAGGATAATGATAAGTGACGCTTTATTTCTTAATCTTCAGGATAAAACATAGGTAACACAGCTTGGACAATAACAATGTAAACAGATACACAGCCTTTACACAATTTAGCGAACCAGATACATGAACAAAACACACTTTAAAGACAGTCACAGTTGTAAAAGCAACGTTCAGCTCAACAGCTTACTAGTTCTCACTAAGGACTACTTCCTCAGAAACACTCTGCGCATCCAAGGCAGGCTCCAATAATTTCAAGGAAGGCAAGCTATTTATCCGCATATTCACCTACTTATCCATGCTTCACTCGAAGTGCCAGCAGCTTCCAGTCGATTTCCGCAACACAGACTCCAAAGACAAATTCTCTCCTGAAAACAGATTGACTACGTAGACAAATTGATTTCCCAAATTGTAGCTCTTGGCGTATTTATACCTCATCCGGCCAGATCTGATATTGCATGAGAAAATTTACGAAAAGTCTGTAACTATATTCCCGATCAATATTTCGTCCAGGTTCCAGCACATTAGAGAAACATTTCCAATTGTCACCAAAATCGCCAAGTTTTTGGTCAAGTGGCCAAATCTCTTCTCTCTTTTTTAACACTTAAACTTCTTTTCTAACTGATGACATATCAGTAAATACATATTTCCCTTCACAAGAGAAACACCTCAGGGAAACGCCATCTCATACTTACAACAATATATATATATTAATATGTATGCATATATGTTTCTGTATATTCATAAAAATGTATATATTATTTATATATATATATATATATATATATATATATACATATACATATAAACACATAATTATATATATATATATATATATATAATATGGCAAGCATTATCGTTGGCGTTAAAGGAACTATAACCAGTCAAAGTCTCATATTATATCGGGCTATTTTGTAATTTTCATAATAAGGGTTTGTAATTAATGTCACATTTACATTTATAGATATAGACGAATGTAAGCTACAAAAAGCGTGTCCGAACAGAACAAGATGTCTGAATTCGTACGGAAGCTATGAATGCTTATGCCAGAAAGGCTTCCGCCCTGTGACAGCCACATCAAATCCCAAACTAACAGGATGTGTAGGTAAGAACAGCTGGTGACATGAAGATTGTTTCAAAAAAATTTTCCTGAATTCAATGAAATCCCGTAATTGGCTTACAATTAAAGAGATAGTGCTGGAGTGCGTTGTTTCGAATTCTGAAATCCAAAAGTCGTGATTGTATATAAAATTATCATATGGAACACGTTTAATCCAATTGGAGCTCAACACGCTGTGATTGAAGTGCAAAAGAGAGTGTAGTTGTAACTCAAATGAGTGAGTTATCAACCTACACTTCTGAATTAGAGCGTCTTTAGGCTACACAACTCTGGAATGATGTAAAATTTGACACACTTTGAGCATTATTAACTTTGTTTTATAATTATTCGAGAAAAAAAATGAACCCACATTTTCAAAATAAATAAATAAATAAAAATTTGAATTCGACTGAATACTCATTCTCAGTGACATTTTAGAACATGGTTTCATTCTACCATGATTTGAGAATTAGATAATCCCCATACAAAGCTTAAAAAGTTTTGAAAGTAAAAATTGAAATAGGGAGCATTCCCTTATGTTATATCCCATGCTTAAAGTCCATCTGTAGAAGTCATTTTTGTAAAGGGGTGAGTATAAGATGTCACACAATCGCCTCAGATCAGATCAGAACGAGTCTCCTAGCTGAGCAGATGTAGACAAGCGAGATGACACTTCAGAATGTTGTGAATCGCAGGGTGATTGAGTGCTAAAAGTAATCTGCTCTGATCACCAAGATGAAAGTGTGTTTGTAATCTCATACGAAGTTTAAGGATAAGTGAAAGTAAGCTAAGTTAATAGCTAAGTAAGCTAAAATAAGAAAAGAAAATAACAATCAGGGAATATTGTTAGTTAAAAAGTTATTATTAAGAAAAGAAAGGAATGAGAGTTTGTAAGAGACAAAAAATGTATTGTTAGAAAGAAGCTAAGTTATAAGTGAAAAGTGAAGAAAAAAGTAGTTTAGCTAAAAAGTGAAAAGTGATCAGATTTATAAGTTCTATAAAAGTATAAAGTTAAAGAAGTAAGGTTTTTTTAAGATTTATAAAAGATTTTTAACACTTAAAACAGGGAACGTAATAAGAGCTTTAAAGTGCAAGATATATATCATTAGAAAGTTTTCATTTGAGCATGGATATCATATCAGTTTTTCTTGTAGAATTCTGAAACTTTTCGGATTTTGAAATCAATTTTTTTCAAGAATTGAGAGCATTTTAAAATTCCGATTTTTTTTCGTATTTGTGTTTTAAGACTCATGTTCTTTTCTAATGTGCATTATAGAACCTCTTTAAGAAATGGTAATTATGTCTTTCTTTTTTATGAATTAATCTGGGGTCTTGAACTGTGTGGCGAAAAATATAAATAGTCTTTTAAAGACACATAATGTAGCAGGAACAAAAATTACGGATTTGGGATCACTCAAAAAGAGAGAAAATTATACTTCCCTTACACCTTCGACTTAAATGAAATAGTAATTCAAATTATATATTGAACCTAAAATTTGAGAATTTCGTTTTGGCTTATTGAGTTTTGCTTACGAAAATGTGATTTCTCTTCCCAGATCAGCAATAATTAAAAATGGAAAAAACTTTGATTTTCTGGGTTGGTGATTGTTAAAATTTGATTCCTATACACTTCCAAATATTACGTATTTTAAACATACAGCTTTAAGAACTTACAATAACTTACAAATCCCCAATCCACAATAATTGAAAGATGGTAAACTCTATGAATTTCGGTTTTGGTGGATATTAAAAAAATTGATTCCAGTATGTACACATATATTATTAATTATAAAGTTTTAAAATCTTACAGTTACTTCAAGAAAAATTCAAACACTTTATAAAAATTTCTCAACTAAGTGCAAACAGTTTAAAACAGCAGATGTTTTTGCTATAGTGTATAGAACTCGAGATAATGCTGACAAAAACTCATAAGATAAGAAATTCTTTGTGGCAGAAACAAAAATGTCCTTGGTTAATGATTAGTTGTGATGTCTTTGTAGTGAAGAAGAAGTAAACGTTATTTAATTCATGTTAATAAGTAGTATTTTTGATAAAAATTGTTTTAATAATTATGCTTTTCCGAATGGTAAAAATGTAGGTTGATCTTAAATTTTCCTAATAACTTAAGATTAAAATAATTTTAATACAGTATATGATAATAACAAACGTTTTTCAATATGTGACACAATGAATCATTAAGTTTTGTTTTCCTGATCATGCATGCCAATATTTGCAGACATAATGGCAAGAGCAGCATCTAGTCTGTAATCAGTTTCTGTTTCTGTGCTCTCCAGCAACTCCTCGGGGACATTGTCAAATGTGCTGCCGCTCTCTTCAACATTGATGACAGACTTTAAAACACTTTAGCAATTAGCCCGAGGGAGAATTATTCAATTCTGGTTGATAAGAGCATTTCAAAAAACAATCGGACAACTTTTTCTCGAACATAAAGATTGAAGGCTCGAAACGCTGCCTGTACTCAAGGTTGACTGTGCACTTCAACCATGGGGTAGAAAGCATCACTCGCTGAAAATGCATTTACACCTTTAAACTTCTTCCTAAAAAGTTTTGTAAAGAATTATTTGTACTTGACCTATGGTACGAATCAACAGGACTTAGAAGACACGAATTCTCAACGCATTGAGACATATCACCGTGGAGTTGCTGGAGCAAAGATGGATAAAAATTGAATAGTGATAGGACGTTGACCCTGCCGCTAGGGACACACATTGATAAGTCTGAGTGAGAACATTAAAATGTATGCGACACATGTTAAAACTATGTGTTATTACGTTTATTACCTTGTAACGTTTTAGGTTGTAAAGGTAATTTATGGATCACTCTACATAATATGTTTTTTAAATTTTTGGAGCTAAACTTCTTTTTTGCTCTTCGTTTCGAACAGCGCGGGTTCGTATCGCGGCATTTTTATAATATAACAAACCTATTTTATTACAAATAATGGAACCAAATTCCGAAAATAGACATTAATTCCAAATGTGTGTTATGCGTGATCACGAAAATTCTTATGCTCTCAAGATCGCGTGATATCACCTTGAGCGATAAACGTGCCAGCATTGCCAACTTAAGCTATAGTTTCCGAGACATATGAATCCGTTATTTTTCGACTTCAATATTGCGGTGGAGGACGCTACTTAAAAGTTGCATATGTAAACCAGTTGGAGTGGTTTCCTAAAGAGTGTTAATGAGCACAGAACATTTTTCAGCTGGTAAACTATGATTTCTAATAAAAGTCTAGACTAGGAAGATTAATGATGTCTAGCGACCGCAATATTGTGCCGGCTAGATAACGGCTCCGCTTTTCTAAGAAACCATAGCTTTACCCCAACGCCACCGCATAAGGCCCGAAATAAGAATTATCATAGCACACACCATTATTCTGTTCGCAAGCCTTAAGGGAACTGGAAACCCATATCTTGAAGATTTTAATTGCTAATTTTAGGTTTCCTTTCTGTTTTGTGAATTACTGTATTGTCTATTTTATAATAATATTTTTCCAACTTTTAATCCTTCCCTTTTAGAAATATGCTGACTGTTTATTTGATTTTGATATATTCAATTCGTAGTTCTAAACGTAATTAATATAATTTTCTTCTCTTTCTTCTAAATCTTCTCGAACTAAAGTTAATTTTATGAAACATTTTTCTAAACTTTGTAGAGGTATGTGATGCAACCCTTTGCAAACATGGAAAGTGTCAAGTATTCGGGGAAGTGTATAGCTGTCTGTAAGTATTGATTGCAAATTATTCATTTTACCTATTTTTTAAATAGCTGTTTGTTGATCTGTCATTCGATACCTGTTAGTAACAAGAAATATTTAAAATTAAGAAAAAGTCTTCGGCTATAAAATTTAAAATGAAAGTTTTCGATGAAGGGCAATTCATCAAAAGACATACGCTACTTTTATTACAGTGCATATAACATCTTAATTGCAGGGTTGTGATCCTATAAATTTGGCATATACTTATTATATTATTCAAGAAATTATTTTATACAGTGTATAAGATAAAACATCTTAAAAACTCTGATATATTATTATACAAAAGAGCATTTGACGCAGAAAGAGAGAAAGAAGTTGAAAACTCTCACAAGTGTACGAGTATGTTATTTTTAAATTTATAGTAAGTTTTAATTATATTTCCTTATCTAAATTATAAGGTTTTGATAGACACTAAGTAAAAAATGTTTTATAATTCGTTTTCTTGCTGCATGCTTTTAATGCGAATTTTTAAAATCTGTCAGATATATGTAATTTGTGATACCGATCATATTCAAAGCTAGAAAGTCTGCCATTTGTAAGTCTTGAGAATTATTTCAAACTTTTGGAAAGAGAAGTGCATTTTCCAAAGGAAATAAATTGTCCATTGGCTTATACTTCTGGAAATCAATCACATATATTTTTTATGAACTGCTATGTCTTCATTGCTTTCTACAAATATTTACTTCTTGTTTACCCGAAAGTTAAATCTCTCACATAGGTGTGATGCCGGTTATATTGGACTTAAATGTGATCAAGAGGAAGATAAAACAGCAGGTATTGTTGATATTTTTAAAACCTTTCCGATGCCTGAATTTTGATCAAATTCATATACGTAGATAGATAATAATCAAAATTTCCTTTTTTAACTTTACAGGAAGTAAAGGAATGCGTACAGCTTTGATTATCTTATCAACCATGGTCGTGCCTTTGATACTTTTCAGCATCTTTATAGCTTATAAATATAGATTGTGAGTATGAAAACACTGAAAATATGTATCCTAAATTAAATTCCTAAAATTAGCATTTAAACTCTATTTTATTTGTAATTCTTATAACTGAGAGCACACTTAAATAAAAAATGTATTGAGCCATTTTCTAGAAAACTATAACAAACCTATTGTGTTAACAAAATCAGGCAGAAAACTTAATTGTTAATAATTTAATTTTTATTCATTAATTTCGTTCATATTTGATGACATGATGAATAATGTCATGTAAAACACACACACACACACATATATATATATATATATATATATATTATTTGTTATATTCATAATGATTCTAATAATTATGCTATTATTTGTAAATTGTTAAAGGGGAATCTCCAGTATAAATGCCGAAATAATTATATTGCATATAAATTGAATTAAACGATATATACTGTTAATTATGTTAGAAAATTAATTATGTATTAGAATATTAAAAATCGTTAATTATGTATTCCGATAATAAGATTATGCAGGGCCAAAAAAAAAAAATCAGAATTTCAGTTTTTATTTGAAAATTATACACATGGATCAAATAGGGACCAAATGACGGTGAGCTGTAGCCTTTTTCTAAGATATTATTTGCAATGATTTAATTTTTTTTCACAAATGATTCAACATTTTTGCATTACATGAAAATAATAATTTTGACTTCAATAAAATAAAAGGTATTTTGAATATATTACTAAAAATTGAATGTGTTTTTTTATTAAACATCGTTTTGTTTGTATTAAATATTAACCGTCATGAAATGTCCTTATTTTGTTAAATAAAATGTACGTCATTCAGAGAGAGAGAGTATGAAATAAAATCTAAATATTTATTTCAAAAATAGCAAGAATTTTAAGGAAAAAAGGAGTATAAAGTACCTAATTATACTCAACGAGCTTCTCACACCTGAAGTAAAGCTTCATTGATTGAAAACTTTCAATAAAATAATCATTAAAATGTTTGAAAATCTAGTTTTGTAAGAATACTCATTCTAGTCATTTTTAGAAAACACAGAGAAAAAATTTAACTTTCAGTTGCACCTACTGTATTTCCGATTACACAATTTTATCAATTCTGATACTGACAGTTATTTAATATAACTTTGTAATACATTATGTTTACTTTTTACACATAAGTCAAAGTGTTTCAGGAAAACAATACTTTACACTTTCGAAAGAATGAAATTTTGGAGCAAAGTATTTAAATTATGAATCTGAAAATTTTTAACTTTTGTTATGAGGAGTTAAATAATTTGATCTCGTGTTTACGTGATCAAAGTATTCAAGCCGTATTGACTATTTACAATAAAAGAATGTTTCCTTATAAAAGGGTGATATAGTTAACTATTGTAACGTACGAAAAGTTTTTTTTTTTTTTTTTTTTTTTTTTTTTTAATAAGATATCGAGCCTGAAATTATTCGTAAGAGCAACCTTCGGGATAGTTTATGAGTTAAGAACTAAATTATTTTTTGAATGTGATTAAAATTTTAAAGTTTCGATTTTCAAAAACGTTCGGAAACATTTAAATGCTAACAATAGCAAATGAAACTTCTCATTTTTGAAATCATTTTCCAAGTGATGTCTCTTATGTAATCGACTATGCAAAATAAATATTTTCACATTAGGTCATTCATAATGCCGAATGAGGATTCGTATGAATTGTATTTCATTACGAATAACATGTTTTATTAACATGCTCTAAATTCATATTAATATCTAAAATTAGGTCACAAGAAACCTTTATCAAGAGCAATAACACAAACTTTGTTATTAAATTATGTTAATAATAAAATATCTTTGAATGATATTAATAATAGAACTTAAGGATAGTAATCTTTGTGTACGTGTGTGTGTTTTGCTCATTTTCTCTTAAAACCAAACAATCAAAAATGAAATTTCTTTTCAGACTTCTGAAAACAAGCTTAAAATCCAATTATTTCGATGATCAAAGTTCAACAATCAATCTTGTAAGTAGACATAAAAATGTTTTAATTTTAATTTTATATTTATTTTAAGCAATTTCCTGTATTTGATTCTTTTTCTACACATTAGCATTTTAACTATGCCGTTATATATAAATAAAATATAAATAGAACTACTAATAATTGTTACAAGAAAGAAAAAGTGCGAGGAGTTTGATAAAAAATAAGAGAGAAATCGATTATTTCTATACAGAAAATTTCCTGTACAACCCTTTATTAAAATTAAACGAATTTGTTGCACAGCTTTTTGTTTAAGAACTATGGTAAAAACTTGTCCTTAAGGAAGATGCTCGTTTAAATATTAAAAATAATAATAATAAATGCTATAAACACTTTTATGGACTTGTAAGTTGATGAGAACAAATTAAAAATAACATTTTCTTTAACTAAAGTAGTGGAGTGAAAATATTCATTACAGAATAAAATTTCTCATAAAACTGTAATAAAATCCTATTTTTACCAAATACTAGGGGAAGGGAAGCAAAATGGATTCAAATCGTACCAAAAGGGTTACATTAAGAAAAGGTCTTGTAAGGTTAGGTTATTTCTAGGGTTAGCCTATTCGATTTATCTTTTTGGCATCATTTTGTTCGTCATCGTAAGAACATGGGATAAAATATAATTCAAACTAAATATTCTATTTTTCAGTCGTCAAAATAATGGAAACTGGCTTTGCTAATTTCATTTTAACATGTGCTAACGCTTTCTGTTCACTGTTAAGATCTCTAAAAAGTAGAGTTATTCAAAAGCAATAGTAATTAGCTTTAAGTAAGCGTACTTCCGAGTCTCGGGGCCCACAGAAGCAATTAATATCAAGAAATTAAATAACTTCTTCAAATTCATGAGTAAAAGATTCTAAAGCTCAAAAACGTTGCCAATGTTAACAACAAAAAGAATAAAAACAGACAATACTACAATAAAAATCCTACGTTAAATATTAAAATAGGAGTAAATGATAAAATGTTAAAGTACACAACAATATTCTGTTCCAATACTAAAATAAAAGCAGAATATAAAATGTTAAATTAAATATATCTTAGCAAAGTAAATACATTCAATGCAAACTAAACGTAATTATTATAATCACAATGTATTATAATATCAATCTTTTTAACCCAAAACCCTGTATTTATTTTATGCCCATTCATTTTTGCTGTCGTCATTTTCTCTAAGCAACAACACATTAGCTCATGTTAAAAAATAGCTCATCACTCTAAATATTTTTTACAATTCTCATCATACCTGAAAAAATATATATCACTATTAATTATTAAGACTAACTAAATTATTGCGCAACTGCATTAGTTAATTAATTATGCAAGTTTTAAAAGTGGCTATCCTCGGGCTATTAATTGTCTGATATAAAACATGAATCGTTCTCATCAAATAACGTAGAATATTGTATCCTAACGGGAGGTTTTGAATATCTGTAGAATTAATTTTTGAAACCGAATGAAATTTGAAACATAGACTATTTAGACCCTTCTCTGTTAATTTCTGCAAAACCATTGGATTTCATAAAGGGAAAACATTTTTATTGTTATTTATTTAAAACTGGTTAGTTAAAAATGTCTCTGATATAATTAAGTACCCTATAAACTTTTCACAACGATCTAAATTTCATCCACTAGAGATAAGAATTGCAAAACTTCTTGTGTTTTTTATTTAGAAATTTTATTTAGAAATTATACTATAAAGAAAAGAGAAAATTTTAATACGATAATCGTATTAAAATTTTCTCTTTTCTTTTACTTATACCAGACTATTTTTTTTCTTTTTAGCAACCAATGAATATGAACTGACTTTCTGCATCTTAAATGAACTTATCAGCAAGAAAATTTCATCATCCAAATCATTTCTCCTGTTTCACGAACATCGGACATTCTTGCATCTCAACTTTGTGATTCAAATCGAAATTATACTATGAATCGTATCTCGAGTTTTCAAGACTTTAGATTCCGAAAACACTTTCCATTTTGAAGACTGCCATTATTTCTCCTGTGATGGGCAATTTCACTACACGTGAAATGCTATTATAGTTTTCATTTCCTTATGATGACATGATGCTTGTTGTGTGAAAGATTTAATTTCATATTCATTTAATGTTAATATTGCGTAATATGTATTGTAATAATATCTTTTGTTTTATTTTTATGTAAATCAAGCAAATGGGCTTTTCATGTTGTACCTTAAACTGGGAAAAGTAAAAATAAACATTTCGTTACTGAGTGCTTTCCTATGTAGAAGAAAAAATTATGTTAGTAATAAACTTCGAATTATAGTTATTATTATAATTTAATGTCCTAAATTTCAAATAAAAAATAAAACCTTAACATCACAGTAGAACAGTAAAATCAGAAGAATCTAGATGATTAGAATTAAAATAAAAAAAATTACTATTGAATTAATATTTTAAAGTTAACGAGACTCCGCAGTATAAAACGTTGGCTCAACAAAGCTCAATTCCGAATTATTTTAAAGAAATACAGTTTTACCGTAATATTTATATTTCGTTGGAATTGGTTCTATGTTTTAAATACCGCTTAGACGAACGAACATATTACACAAATAAACTACACAATTAACAGTATAATAGTATAAGTAGCCAATTCATTTGATAGCCGCTATCTTTTACTACTCGATTGTGGTACGTTTAAAGTTCTACGGGCGGCCGCTATAACCAAATGATAAATATGCACGCATTAGCTTACACATTTTACACCGAATGGAATCCAACAATTAACTTTACTCTAGGAAATTCAGAAAAAATCAACAAATGCTAAAATGGGGCATTCCGTAACACAAGCTATGGGTTCTAAAAAAAGTTTTAGCTAGTTGGTTGGTTTGGTTGCGTAAAATGATACGACACCTAGAGAGTATTATTTGTACAAATTTATTATAATTAAATTGAAGAACTAAATATGATGTTAACAAGATAAACTGCTTGTTGTATATACGTTAATTACGCAAATATAACATTATTGATGCACGTCGCAAGCTAAAAAATTATTACTATGTTCACGAACACAACATTCTAGTCGAACGTTTCAAACATTTTTAATATCCTTTCTTCCTTAATTTTGGAGTATAATGAATTAGACACGCCTCTTCCAAACGCATAGGACATAATCCTTTGTTATGGTTGGATAGCTAAATGTCATTAACTTGTCTATTAGTCGCTAAGCACTCCTACAGAGGCAGGAACTGACATCTGCAAATTGGACTTCTAATGTTAGAGAGTTCTTTGTTTCTGGACATTCGGACTTTGAAATGTTAAAGCAAAAAAAAAAAACAGAAAATTGCTTGCCCTTTCTCACGAGTCCAACGGTCTTTAATCAGGACAATGTCCAGATGTAAAGGGGACCTCTAAAGAACTTGCAAAGTGTGGTTGCCGCAAAGTCAAGCGACGTTAACCTTAGGAAACCTAATATTCCGGTTGAGTTTTTTGTGCCATATTTCAGCAATTTTATTCTGGAAAGGTATTCATCTTACTAAAGAGGGGATGGATTCAGTCTAGAGGATCATGAAAATAAGACATAAGTTTAAAGACATGAAAATCTTTCGAAAATAAGGATATTTGGATAGCGAAAAAAGAGGGATTTGACAGGAAGAATCCCGAGATCAACATTCAATCGGACTCAAAGGATACCGAGATCAACACTGAATTGGACAATAGTAATACTACTATGTTAGAATGTGAGAGGAAAGGTAAAGAATTTAACATTTTTTCATGCAACAAGGCTTCCATGAGTTTTTTGCGAAATTTAAGAATACCATAATTTTCTAATTACTTGACCTTTTGAATAATTAAATTACATTTTTAAATTGTATCATTAGTTTGTGAGGTTTGTAATGTTTTTATTTCTGTTAATTAAAAACAAATTTTTAAACATTACTAAAAGTTACATTGCAACTTTATTTTTTGGAATGATTGTTTTCATTACCATACAAAATTGGAGGGAAAAAAGGAGTACGTGTAAATTCATTATAAAAATAAAAACCAACGTTTTTAAAAACAACGTTTTTATATGCTGGCAAAGTTTATTAAAGAAAATTATTGAAATGTTAGTTAAAACTGTTAGTTATTTTTAACTTTAAAATTTACTTAAAAAGAGACATTTGTGAGCGTATTGAAAAATCATAATACTCATAAAATCAAAACATGCATTTGAAAGTTTGTAAGTCATTCTATTAAAAAAAATGGGAACCAGCATTCAGAAAAAATTATTGTGATAAGATACGGCGCCAAATATTGGAATCTTTCTTTCTTGCGAATGATTACTGACTGAAAGTCAGCAACCCTTACTATCTCCCCTTTGTTAGTTTTACGATATCTCATGTGGCGAGGGGAGTGCCCGGTGTTCCCAGAGGGGGAAATAAATTTTTTCCTCAATCCTAAAAGCGCCGAGAGGAAAGAATATTTTAACTAATTAAAATTATTGAAATACTAGTTAAAACTTGTCGCAAATGTCTAAATATTGCATTGTTAGGCGAGTACAAACGATTCCCAAAATTTCAAAGCTCTAGTTTGATGGGCAGTTGGTTAAATTAATGATCGAAAATTTGTTGACTCACACACCAAGTGAAATTCAGAAAAACGTTTTAACATAATAGTAAATAATACTTATCTTTAATATTTTCATGGTTTCTATAAGAGTAAAAGATTTTAAAAATAATTAGTTAATTAGAAAGCGCTTCATGAAAGTTAAGCTATAAGTTACTTACTGCTTAAAAGATTAATTCACGTCCCTCCCCTCCAACATGTAGCAATTAGAAAACACAAAATCTGATATCCTTTCCTTTCTAAAGATTATAATCAGTTTGCGTATCAAATTTAAATATCCTGATTTAATATTTTCATTAAAAGAAAATTACTTTATTCAAGTACTTTTATATATTATGCATAAATGCTTGCAATAAATCTAAAATTGTCAACAATTAACTGTACTTGAAGCAAAAAAGTTCGAAATATTCGTCTAGCTAATAAATATGATATAACTGAGAAAAATGTTACTGGAGAGTAGGTACTAAACGGTTCTAATAGAGACATATATTTCAGTAGAGAATTTACGTTTGAGAAATATTTTTTTTTCAATGAGTGAGATATTAGGACAAATTATGCATTTACCTTTTTTTTTCTGATAGATTTCTTAAGATACGAAATTAGTTTTTATAAACATTTTTGTTTCACAATAAAAAAGATTAAATGAATTTTTTTGAAGCATTTCTTTTGAAATTGTACGTGGTACATTATTAGCATTCAATTGAATAAACAAGGTAAAGACAATAAATTAACAGGACAATTTTTTTTCAAAAACTATGAAAAGTAACTGGTGAGTGCATAAAAATTATTCAGTTTTAAAATGCAATTTGTAATCTCTTTTTCTAAACTTCCTTCAATACGAATCTAAGCTGTTTTTTTTTTTTTTTTTGAAGCTACAAAAAATATTTCTCTATGATGTAAATTTAATACAAACAGTTCTATTCTATTCAAACATATTCTAGCACGTTTGCTAATTTCAACTAATATTTAACTGAAGGATATAAGAAATATTTATATTACAGTCCAGAATCAATAGTTATGTTTCATAAAAATGTGTTGATTATGCAATGCTGTATGTTTTACATCAAACTGAGATATTTAAAAAAAAGTTAAATTATCAGTACTTGGTTGTGAAATCTGGTAACTTAGGGGGGAGGGGTTCGATATCTGAAAAATAAATATCACTGAATAATTTTTAAACGAAATTTTGTATGACTTCCACAGCCATTTTAATATATTAAGTCTTAGACCAGGGTATATATAATCTATATTTTCATTTCTTAATAACTTATTTCAAATTTAATTTTGTGTTTTTTTTTAATTTATGGTAACCTAAAAATATTTCATGAATAGTTCATAAAACTGTATTAAATGTTTGCTCTAATGTATTAACTACAATTAAAAGTATAATGTAAATCAGTCTAATGAAAAATTCTATGTACAAAAGAAATTTTTTTTATTTCAAACAAAACTTGAATATGTAATATACACAGAGAATTAACAATTTCTCATACACAATATCAGCACAATTAAATGGATACTTATTAAGAGCACAACTGTATGAATACAATGGTATGCTACAAAAATTCACTAACAAAATTATGAATCATCTAGAAATTGCGAATTAAAATTATGAATCATCTAGCCTTTTAGAAAATTTTAACTAATATTTGAATTAAACAAAATCTTTGTTTTAAGAGAAAAAATACCTAATAAAAACGAATTTAAGAAATGGCTTGAAAAAATATCAGGTGAAATGCATTCAAATACAGATATTAAAAACATCATATTCAAATAACAAAAATATTACATTCTATTGTACAAAAAAAATCTGCATTCGTATACTTATTTATTTAACTAACCTTTCAATTTGGTGTAAAGTTGGCAAATATTTTTTATCGTTGGTTTTCTAAATATACCTAAGCTTATTAAAATTTGTGCTATTCATCTTTTAAGTACGTAAAAGATAAATGTATTTTAACATTTGAAAATTTTATGCCAAATACTTACATATATTTGAGTATTGCTATTTATTTTTGAAAATAAGTGTATTACCTTGCACTATTCTGTATTCTCTCCCAAGTATTACTTGAAAGTGTAATTCAGATGTATAAATATGTAATGAAGAAAACTAGAATAAGAGTAACACACATGAGCATGAAGAGTGAATTGTGCTAAAGTGCAACATATATATTGAGATACAGATAACTTTTCATTCAAGTTTAACCAAAAGTCAAGTTGACACATTCGAAAACTCTGGCATAAAAAAAGAGTTCACTCTAGAAATCAAATATTTCACTTATTTACTTAACTGAAAGCATTAAAATTAGGGTCGATAAATATCATGGCCCTATAAAAAAGGTATTGTTCACCAAAATAAAAGACAGTATTCAAACAATCTCTAACATATAAAATAATCAATGACCGTTCGTAAAGATCGAGCTGAATGATAAGTCAACACAAGATAAATTATTACAGAAAACTAACTACTGTACTTCTGAGAAAAATACACACTGAGATTAAGTTTGCTGATTCTATTTTTTATTACTCTAAAAAATCAGAAATT
>BMAW01019126.1:0-10036 GCA_019974015.1 Nephila pilipes
ATGCAATGTTTTATAGTGTCAGTCATATTATTTAATAGACACACCTCGTATTGAAGTGTAAGTAAAATAATATTGTTCATGCAAAGTATTTATATGTTGTGAAAGGTTTAAAGTAAACTAAGGGACATATATCGGGAGTTTTTTTCGATAGTGATATTGAATGTATTCTTGCACTGAAAAGAAAGAGCTTTAAAGCCCTAGTTGCTTAACGTCATGTGATCATTTGAAATAGATATTGAATCGGGTACAGCTTGCAATTTTTTTTTATTATATCAAAATCAGTGTGACATTTTGTAAGATAAGTAGAGTTTCATACTCGTATACTGTGAACTTTTTAAAATTTGATATTTATGAAAAAAAAGTTTTTATTCCCCTCGTGTAAACTTATATAAACTGTGCATTTCGTAAAAATAAAGGATTTCAATAGTCAAACATCTATTTTTCCAGAAAATTTAATAGTTTTAAATTTTTCTACTACTTCTACAATTTTAATATTTTCAAACTTTATTTTTGAAAAATTTCTTGGCAGGTTTTTTCATAATCCTGTGCATGAATTTGGGTATTCTAGTGTTAGTTATAGTTTCCCAATTTTTTTTCAATCCGACGCTAAGAAAAATGATTCAAAAAATGTTCCTAATTTTGTGGATATTTTGTTGAGAGTATCCGTGATTGCGTGGTAGATAAAGCCCTGTTTGAAAAAAAATTTTAGAAATAGTGCCAATACGAGCTGGGATGAAAATATCCTTGAAAGCTATCACTGTTCCTAGGGCAATTATCCTGTGATCGAAAAAACTATCCTGAAGAAAATTATGACAAAATAGTGCCAATTAGAAAGGAAATAAAGCGTAATTTAGAGAAATTTTACAATTTCTATTCGGCAACACTGAATAATTTCTTTTTTTGAATATTTCTTGCTTGAATGTGGCTTCCAAAGCTAGTGTAGCTGCTCACCTGTGCTCTATAAATGAAACGCAAGTGAATAAGAAGGCAGAAATAATTGAGATTGATAGAAGTCCGGACAAGAGTTAGCAATCAAGAGCTTGAAAGAACGAGAAGTAAGACAGTTGCTGCAGAGAGAATGATTGGGAGATTACAATTCCGAAGTAGTTCCGATTTACTCTAATAAGAATTAAGAGAGGGGATTAGACCAGCGGTCTTCAAACCTTATCCGCATAGGGAGTCCTCAAATCTATAAGGTTTTGTACCGAGGAATCCCATTCTATCTTTAAAAAAATAGAATGCTTCGAAACTCATGGATGAAAATTTAAAGGGTGAGAGAAAACATATAAACAAACAGTTTTCACCATACATTGCATGGGCGGAGAACAAGTGGTGAACCGCTAATAGCCGCAGTAATGGAAAGCATAAGACGCAAGTTTTCTTACCCATCGTCCTTCTTCCGTGGATTTCAGGAGGCTGTAGCATGGCCTTTTTCTAATTACTGAGCGTCTCCATTCCTCCTGAAATCTACGGTAGAAATGGCGATGTGTAAGAAAATCGCGTTTTACAGCACTGTCTGACGGTTTACCGCTTGTTCACAGCCTATGCAGGGTACAGTAAAAATTGCTTTTTCTGATGCTTTCTATTACACCTTGAATGTTTGCTAATGAGTTTCGAAACACTCTGTATTTAGTTTTTGGGGTGTGCTTGCATTTTTCTTAATACAAAATGTTGAATTTAACTCTATTGATGTTATCTGCTGTCAAATTTTATATTTTGCATTTAAATTGCTTGTATGTTTTACTTTTTTTGCTTTTATGCTTACATATTTTTTGGAAGACCTAACTGGTTTTTAGATTCCCGCGGTCTTGCAAATTCCAAGACGAATGTGAATCCATTTTGATTACACATCGACAGAACAACTGAAAATCTATAGCTCTTTTGCACGTACGTCGTTGCTGACATCACGCGTCGGTAGCCCACATAGTAGTTTCTGGTTAATTTTGAAAGAAAACTCAAGTATATTTATGATTTTAGTAAACAAACATGGTTGACTAAAAATTATTATTTTTGTCAACTTTTCGAATTATAATTTTGAAGCGCGGAGTCCTGGAATTCGACAGAATACAATGATTGTATTTGTTTACTAACGTCGCACTGAGAAAAAAAATGAGAGTTACTGGCGGTGGACCTCATAACTTCGAATGTCAGACAAATCAGTCGAGAAATCCAAGCTAGCCCCTCTTTCTCCAAATTTTCACACACTGCCATCTAAAGGACATGAAAACTTGACAAGATTTAAAGTACATCAGCCCCTCTACACGGAGAGTCTTAAGTGGCATTAGGACTCCAAAAATGTTGGTCGCAAGTTTACGAATATGATCACCTAGCTACTCCGGACTCCACGGAACACATTTTAAACACCAATTAATAAGACAATAGAGTGAAGGAAGATCCGCGAAAGGAAAGAGATTCTCTTATATTTTTTATTACTCATTCGGTTTCGATTAGCCACTAACAGTTAAGTAACTTTTCTTTTGTATATATACATGGTCCCAGACATAATAATAAACCTTATGTTCGATTATTCTAAGATTCGAATGGTTCTTATATAAGTTCCTGCATTATTTGATTACTTTTTATTGACTGAACTTTGTAACGTGGGCTATTCGCAAACCTCTCCTAAGCTAACATTTAGGCTTACTTTATCATTTTAAATTTAAATTTCCAGCTCCTTTTCAAGTGACTACGGAAACCTAGAGGTGATGGTTGCGGACTCACAGATGGCAGTTTCGTCGAGTCTTGGCTCGAGCCCGGAAGCCAGTTAAGACCTGTCGTGTAGGCAGGGTTGATGCACGTTAAATCTGTCAAGGTACAAAGTCTCTCCCCCCCCTCCCATTGGCGTGGTGTTGAAGATTTGAGAGAGAGGAGCCAGCTGTAGACCTCACCATTTTACCGAAGTTTGATTATGAGGTTCATCGCCAGTAACCTTCAGTTTGATGTTAATATACAACCACAACCACCAACCATTTCCAACCAAAAGAAACGTGATTACACCAATTAAATTAACGTTAGAATTATAGATAAGGGACAAGAAAATTCAAACAAAAACTTTGAGGCATCTTCGAAGAAAATGACATGTAATAGAATTTGGGTGTTATTATCCAAATCAAACCTACTTTGATTAAAGACCCTATGTGTCATGACCTCATATCGGTAGAATTCAAATTTATTGATAGAATTTCCAACATCTTTGATTAGACTTACTCAAACTAGAGTGATTTGGTACGCTGGACTTTTATTATAGATTCTAAACTATATTTATGGCGGTTTACGGGTTAGTAGATTGAGAGACCTTAAAAGCATTTCCGTAATTAATAAACTGAACTTGATTATTATGTACCTTCCTCATAATTTTTTTTGTGTAATCTAATAACTATATTAATAGACTTATAATAGATGGTGAATTAAGCAAAATTCAGTGTTTGTTATTTCTTAATCAATGTGTGATATAACAAATTATGGAATGTTGTGCAGCTGGAGTGTTACAAATTATTCGAAAGTTAAAACATTTGTAAAAAAATTATTGTATCCAGAACAAGGCTTTTATTAAAAGAATTATTTGTCAATATGCATGAATAATTACTCTTTCAGGATTGCATTCAGTATTTTTATTGCATTCAGAGTATGTGGGATAACTTTATAAATTTCAATGATAGAACTTAGGTTTCTCATTGTAATTCTTGATTAAATTAACTTTAACATTGAGTATATTTGTAACAGTTTCTTTTTTAATTTCAGTTCGAGTTTTTAAAAATAATATGAAAAAATTAGAGATCTTAAGTTTATTTTTTTAATTTTATAAAATGTTATGGATTGCTCAAATCTTATCTTGTGGTAATATTCAGATTTCTTACTTTTCCAACATTCATTTTTCTTTTTTTTTTTACAAAAATGAAAATTCTCATAACATTCAAAGTTAACATTGTTGAGTGTTTGCATCATTTAACATTTAAATTGATTTTTATTTTAATTTATATTAGTGTCAAAATCAAATTAGTTAGGAAGACAAAGTGTGTTTGAATTTTTTTTTTTTATAGAACTTAATTTATTATCATCTTTTTTGTATTGGAAAGTGCATAATTTTTAAAACTTTGTCTAAAATACATTGCAAATAACATCCATATTTTAATATTAATTATTCAAAAAGTAGTTTCCAATTTTAAAATTGTATTGTTTCAAGAAGAAATGGATTTGTAACAATTACATTCTGGTTTTTCTTTAGGAATTATAACTCTTAATGGATTTTGTCTAAGGTTTTTTTATTGTTTAAGTAATATTTATATTAATTTGTATATATAAATAACAGAATTAGGGTTTTGTATCGTAATTCTTATTTAAATTTTCTTTAAAATTGAGTAAATTAACTATACCAATATTTTTTAAAATTTTTAGTTTAGATACAGAGTAATAATATAAAAACAATTGACATTTTAAAAGTTTTTTTTACTCTTATATTTATTTTTAAAAATTGAGTGGTATGATTTTGAACTTTCTACTTTTTAACATTGGTTTGTTTGTTTTTTACAAAAATTAAGTTCCTCAAAAAACGCAATAAAAATTAACATTTATTTTTACTAAGTATAACTTTCAAATTGTTTCAAACTTTATAATTTAACTTTCAAATTGTTTCAAACTTTATAATTTAACTTTCAAATTGTTTCAAATTTTAATGTACAAAGTATTATAGAATCATAGTAAAGTAATTTATAAGCAGCTAATACTTTTAATGTATCCGTAGACCTTCGGAGAAAATTTTTTGAAATACATTGATATTTTCTATCAAAATAATTTTTAATGCTAATATATAACCTAAAACTATGAAAAAACCATTTAATAATCTGCTTTTAATTCAAAAAAAAATTTGGAGTGGGAAACATGGTGAAAATAGTACATAAATTGATTATCAGAATAACGCTCATAACTCAAAAGTAAATAAAAATATCATTATTCTGTGAATTTTATCTTATTCATCATAATATTTTTAGGGCTGGTACTACTTTCATGATGAAAATCGTATTCGTTTCAATTGTTTCGAGTCAAATAACAATGAAAAATCAAAAAAAAAAAAAAAAAAAAATTAAACAATACCTAATTGACACCTTTGTTACTAAAAACATATCAATTTTACAACTATGGAAGTATTAAGGAATCTTAAAAACTATATAAGGTAGATACTTGAAAAATTTAAATTAATTTGGTTTTTAACGTTTTCTGATATCTACGTTGCCATATGTGAATATACCGAGAAAACTTATTTTGAGAAAAATCAAAAACAAACTTTCAAATGCAATTAAAAATTAGCTACCGAGTAAAATTCAAATCCCTGTAACTTAAGTTCTAAGTAAGGTATGAGCAAAATTCAAACACTATAAGAAAGAAAAAGTTTGAATTTTAAGCTAATATAAAAATTAGAAAATTGAAAATTTTGATAAATATGATGTTTTAAAGGTGTACAGATACCTTAAATATTTTTAAAAATTATAAATATCATGACGTTATTTTTGAAATGTTTGTCTCCGACAGAGCCACATACCTTAAAAAGTTTTCATAAATATTTGGGTGTGATTTAAACTGAAATCTAACTATTAAGCTTCTAAATAAATTTTACATTTATGTAAAAGGATGTTGCAAGCAAATTTAGGAAAAGTTTTACAAAATTCCTGTTCTAACTAATAAATGAGAACTTATTACATCTCTAGTCCATCATTTACAAAGTCCTTTTGTATCTGTATAGTAAACATCTCTACGTGTTTCGATGTTTATTAACATGTATTTCACTTATTTAATAGCTCTTTATTTCTAAATTACATATAATTTTACAATACTATTTTTGTGCTTTTATATGTATTTTAATTAGTGTATTTAAACTAATTTTTTTTAAAAAAAAGACACAGCTTACATGCTTTCTTAACATGATTTATTTCTTGAAACTTTATTTCCGATTTTTATTCCCTTTCTGTTATACTCAATTTCTCAAATATAATACGGTTTTATGTTTCTGATTATAGTACAATATTTATAACTCACTTATCAATTTAATTTAATTATTGAAATTTAACTATAAATTAAATAAATATTGATTCCATATGATAAAATGCCCTGTGGCAGCGAATTTGAGAAAATTCTTAGATATACATAAGCAATGGAATTTTTTATAAACGTCGCAAACGATTATTATTTTCTCTTAACATTTACTATCACAAACGTATATTCTTTACTAAATCACTTGACAAAAGAATGTTTGCACACAATGGGATTTTTTTTGTCTCCTGTTATTGATTGAATTTCCAGATGCCTCTTAATCCTGATACACTTTAAATCTGTCGAAGCTCAATGTCTTCCCCGTTGGTGTATTGTGGAAATTTGGAGAAGGAAAAGCCAACTCAGGTGTCGTCTTCTTTAATTGATCAGGTTCAAATATACAAGGTTCGTCTCTAATAGCCCTCGTGTTACTTCTAAGTGCGGCGTGAATAAACAATCTATTGCAATACGACGTGAAATTCGAAAGGAAACTGTTAAAATAATACTATTAATCACAACGAGAAGACATTGAGCAAGATGAAGGTTATTGACGACGGACTGGTAATTTTAAACCTCGGTCAAGTGACGAGGACGATATCTGAGTTAATACTTCCTTTTCAAAACTTCCACAATACACCAACAGGAGGACTTGCAACTTCGAAGGATTCAGCGTACATCACTCTCGCAGAGCGGCAGGTATTTAGTGGTATCAGAGCTCGAACCTAGTTAAGACTCGAAGGATTCAATGCCAGACCCAAGTTTGCTACCATGACCTCTAGATTACCGACCACACCAATTATGGCGAAAACATATCACGGTGTGCTATTGAAGGAAGTGCAGTAATCGGCAGGTGCTATAAAAAGCCGTTTCATCTTGAGAAGACCATACGCATGCTGCTCTTGCGTATTAACAGTAAGAATTTGAGTCTGTTTCAACAATTCGACTGCTGCACGAATTTAATGTGCCACTGTAAATTACTTTAGTAAGTTATGCTCAAAACAATAAGAAAAAATATAGCTTTCAAAACAATTTTTGAGGAATAAAGTCGATAAATAATAAATTAAGAAGGAGTTAACATCATTTAAATGTTGATTAAATAGTCAGTGACTTTCAATAATTGATTCATAATAACAGAAACATTTGTGTGAAATATATTTTTTCTTCGGAATATAGTAAATTGTATTGTTTCTAAGAAACACTAAGCTGTTAAAAGTAATATTTGCTCAAAAATGTTTAAAGTATATATTTTTTAGGGAAAACATATGCTCCCCGTTCCTTTTAAAGTGAATTAGATAAAAATGGGTTTCCATCATACAGAATATTTTAACCATGAATATTTTAACAGTATAATTTATCAATCGTTGAAGTTCATCCATCATTTTGTAATTTTTAGTTTTAAAATCTTTTACAATATTTTAAATACATGTTTTTCGCAACTTAGAAAGGCTTGGCTCTTGTGTCCTCAGCTTCAAGAGTCACTCGTTCAACGTAAATTCAAACTTAACGTAATAAACAGCAACTGTTGAAATGCCTAATAATGAGAATAAATACAAAAATATTAATGCGGAACTTAAAATAATCTTTTCAAATAGCTTATTTAAATATCTATACCTACAGATAAATGAAAGCAAACAGCTAAATGATGACGAAGAAAATAGGATGAAATCAATTAAATGAGCGAATGATTAAACTTTAAATGCCTGGCATTGAATGCAATACCATTGCGAGCAGCTCCATAAAAATCTTAAATAATTAATAGATGCTTAATAAAAGAAAATAAATTAAATAGATTGGATTGCATATATTAAGCAATTGCTTCGCTTGAGAAATAATTAATTGCTTTATTGCGATTGAAAACTAATGACTTCCTGCTATTTAATGTCTTGAATAAAATCATTCAATTGTTTCATCATCACAATGAGCTTCTCTATTCGCTTAGAATATATTTTGTTCCCGAATTCTTTTGTCAATCAAGTTTAATCTTCTTCACGATGCGAACAATTCTTTCATTTCTTCTATTTTTCTTCCTTTCATTATTTTAATAGGAAACAAAACATTCAAAAAACGAATTGTAATAACTTTAGTTCTTTATCGTTACAATCATAATTAATAGTTCTATTCGTATCTGTATTAAAAAGTGATATAATTAAAATAGCTTCGTGAATAAATATTTTATTGTTGTAAAATAACCATTCTCACACAAAATTTCAGAAGATTTTGTTAAGCTTTTCAAATAACTTCGCCATGTAAATTCTGCAGAATATTTATATCATAAATATTAAATCACTCCTTTTCCAGCAAGATATTAAATTTAAATCATAAAATGGAATTTAAAGCTGAAATATGGAATTAGAATTATTTATAATCACAAAAGAACTCGAATGAGGTTTCATAATTTTCACCAATTAATTCGAATTTGACTAAAATTGTTCATTGGTGTTTTTTTTACTCAGATATTAAATTTTAATTCTATTCTGTCAAGCAGAGGTGTTTAATCAAATACGATATTTTTTAACTTATATAATGACTTAGTGAAATTAGTAGTAAAATTAATTATTAAAAAGCTAGTTAAGATGATATTTAAGAAATGCACCATTGTGTGAAAAAAATTTCTTAAATAATTTCAGACGACTTTGATTATAAATTCTAAGAGATTAATATTCAGTTTTATGTGATAAATTACTTGAAGATTGAAGTATTATTCTCAGAAATGAGCATTATTATAAATGGCTTTATAGTTCCTAATAGATAATGCATACTGATGTAGTTTACCATAAATGGAATTTAATGCTATATTTTTTTTTCCCTTTCAATGTATCGTTTCGGATATTGATAGTTTCTTTTTTAATCGATACTTTTACAAACACATAAATATTTTTTAAGATTTTCATGTATCACACGTTATTTTTTTCCTTAGCTGTATGAACTATGTTAATACTTGCTGTGCACTACTTTTTTCCTACATATATCATATTTGCAAGCTACATATCGATTAATTTTATCACTAGCATGTTTTTCCCCCATGTCATTTTCATACATGTAATAGGTTCAAAATCGTTTTTTTTTTCTCTCAATAATCATTGTTTTAATTTTAAAACGTTTTTCTGAATTTCACTTGGTGTGTGTGTGAGTGTGTGTGTGTGTCATCAAATTTTCGATCGTTAATTTAACCAACTTCCCATCAAGCTAGAGCTTTGAAATTTTGAGAATCGTTCGTACTCGCCTAACAATGCAATATTTAGACATTTGCGACAAGTTTTAACTAATATTTTCTTTAATAATGCAGTTTAGCCCAAACACTTGGCGCGATTTCAAAAATTGGCACCAAACTTGGCGATTGTTTTTTTTTTTTTTTTGCTGAGCGTTAAATCCGTGAAACGGAACAGGGTAGCCACATTTGGCAAAATACTGCCAAATATTTCTTGTCGCCAAGGATAAACCTTTCCTGAATTCTGGTTCCCATTTTTTTCAATAGAATGACTTACAAACTTTCAAATGCATGTTTTGATTTTATGAGTATTATGAATTTCTTAATATGCTCACAAATGTATCTTTTTAAGTAAATTTTAAAGTTAAAAATAACTAACAGTTTTAACTAATATTTCAATAATTTTCTTTAATAAACTTTGCTACCATATAAAAACGTTATTTTTAAAAACGTTGGTTTTTATATCGAATTATTCTTACATGTCACTATGCAATAAAAATTAAGATAATGCAAAATCTGAAGAAAACACATCAAAAATAAGATCTGTACTCTTACACTATTAGGAGCAAATGTCAATCGACTCAGGTGAACGACACCATGCAAACCTCAAGAGGTTCCAATTAGTTAGGATTAGAGAAGAGTTTCGAAAAGCTTTCTTCCCCTGACCGACAGCTTCAGCGTATTAAGATTCTTAAAGCAGAGAAAACAGTTTTACAGAGTTTCGTCCTCTCGGGAGAGAAACTGCACTAAATCCACGGCAGAATATGACATTTTGGAAGTTCTGTTTAATCTCATCGTTCAAAG
>BMAW01019133.1:0-49601 GCA_019974015.1 Nephila pilipes
CGTAGTGCACTATGTGCGGAGCGGGGGGTTGGTCTCTCGAATTATGTTGTTTCTAGTAAGACGTTAATAAATAAATTAAACTAAACTTGACTCCCAGCGTTGTGCCCAACTTATGGAAACAGTTTCAAGATACCGGATCTGTCAGAGAAAGTTTGGACAAGGTCATTCAAGAGCCACGACGGCCAGAGAAGATCGCCATTTGTCCATTATAGCGAGACGTAACAGGAATGCTACAGTTTCTCGGGTCCCACATGAGTGGTATACGGCCACAGGAACCCGAGTTTCAAGGGTGATTGTTTCCAGAAGACTTCATGAGAGAGGGCTGTTTGCAAGAAGACCTGTTGTTCGCGTCCCATTCAGTTTTTCGTACAGAAGAGTCCGCACAAAATGATGCAGAGATCATAGAGATTGGAACATGGATCAATGGGCGACCTTTCTCTTCAATGATGAGCCAGTTCAGCCTAACCAGAGATTCTCGCCATACTTTCATATGGAGAGAACCAGAGACCCGCTACCTGCCCTTAAACGTTCGAGAAATCTACCATTAAGGCAACGGAGGCTTGAAAGTCTGGGTAGACATCATATTGGATGGTCGCACACACCTCCAAGTCTTTGAAAGAGGCACTGTGACAGCTGAGAGGAATAGGGATGAGGTCTTAGAGCCTATGTTCGTCTTTTCAGGGCTGCAGTTGGTTCTGATTTCATTTTAATGGATGACAACGCGAAGCTATGTAGAACTCAGCGGATCGACGAATTTCTAGAAAGTGAGGATATTCGCCGGATGTGTTGGCCAGCCAGATCTCCAGACCTGAATACTTTAGAGCATGTCTAGGACGCTCTGGAGAGGGCAAATACAATTCGCAACCCCTTCCGAGAACCATCCAAAACCTGAAAACAGCTGCTGAACAAGTGAGACCAATTTCCCCAGGAACTCATAAACTCCCTTATTTCCAGCATAAAATCACGGTGCTGGGCCTGTATATCTGTAAGAGGGAACCATTTCCCCTATTAACCCTTTTTTTTTTTTTTTTTGGTTCTATTCTGCAACTGCTGTTTCATACCTTGCTACTGCGATTAGCGTTACCACGATTATGTGCGTGTATTATAACTGTTGAATGGTTATTTTTTGGTATTACATCAACCCTATGTACAAACCAAATTTCATTAAAATCTGTCCTGTAGTTCTAGAGATAATCGACTAAATCGGAAAATTCTCTTAATTTTGAGCACCAGTGTAATAGAAGTTGCATTGAGTTAACTCAGGATTTCTTCCTTCTATAATAAAGAATGTTTTATCAACCGATAGTAAGATAATACCTATCACGTCATTAGTATCTCGCTCAGTGTGCCGAATATTAAATATTCTGATTTCAGAGATAAAAAAAAATTAGTTTGTTAATTTAGGAGTTTTGTGTATGGTAGGTTAAGATTAAAGAAAGATATTAAATTCTATCACAAATTTTTATTATTTTATTTAAAGTATATTAAAAAGTATATTAGTGTTAAAATTAAAAGAAAAAATTTTGATGAACATCACTATTTAAGATAAGTTACAGTTATTATATTTTTGTCGTATCATAAAAGTTAAAATAATTTATTTGATACTTAAGGTTGTTATTATTGTACCAAATTATATAACCTTATCTACAGTGGTGGCCAAAATTGTGGACACATTTGGAAATTTTTATGTTTTTTAACTTTGTATGCTTATAGAAAATGTTATGTTTCACAAAATGCAAAGTCTTGTATATCATTTTAAAGAGAATTTAATAATGAATTCAATTCAAAAAACAAAATTTAAATATTTGCAATACAAAAAAAAGTTAATCTGCATCAATTATTGATATACATAGGATACTGATGTTTGTAGTGAGTAATCAGTACTCAGTAGGGCAGCTTTTATTTCTTATTACAGCTTCACATAGAAGTTTCATTGAACTGATGATAGTTTTAAACTCTTCTTTCGTTAATTCATGATGCAAGAAAACAAGTATAGCTTCAATTAGTTATTTTTATTTGATAGGCGCCTCATTCGGACAAGAGTTTTCAAATGGTGCCACAAGTTTTCGACAGGATTCAGGTGAAGACTGTTTCTTGGCCAGGACAACAATTCAAAGCTCTTTGTACAAAACGTTTCTTTCAATAATTATGCTGTGTGACAGGGAACAGAATCCAGCTGAAAAATAAATGAAGCATTATTGGATAAAAGATCCCTGATGGAGTAGAAGTTTTGGTTCCAGAATAGAGACAATGTATTTTCTGGCATTCAGTGTCCCATTGATGACATGAAGACAACCTCTACCATCTGCTGAGATGCATGATTAAATCATTACACGGTTCTTCACAGTTGCCTGACTGCAGTCAGAATGCATCCCTTCTCCTGTTCTACATCATACATATTTTCGCCCATCACTACCAAATTAACGATATCTTAGTTTCATCACTTCATAACACTTGTGACCACTGTTTTTTCGTCCAATTATGTGCTCTTTTGCCCACTGCAGTCTTTTTCTACTCTGCTGCAAAATTGATATAAGTCTTTTTTCGTGGAAATCTACCTCTTAGTCCAACATCTATTAATCTTCTCCTGACTGCCTTGAACCTACAGAAACACCAGCATAATTCAGATAACTTCTGATGGCCGTTGATTCTTCTGTCTTGGAGACATAGTCCTTTTATTTTTCTGTTATCAATTGATGTGATGTACCTTTTACGTCCTCTTTTGCTTCTTTTTTTTATTGAATTTGTCTCCTGTTATCAACAGATGCGGTGTACCTTTTTTTGGCATTTTTATGCTTCGTTTTTTTTTTTTTTTAATTTGACTCTCGTTATCATAAACAAAACTTTTGGACTAAACTGTATCATCCACCTGTCTTGCAATTTCAGCATAAAAAATACCACTTTCTTGCTATACAATAATCTTACATCTCTCTCTAGGTGTTTAATCTACTCTTTTATTTTTTGTCATTGCTTCTTGACAAAATATTAAAAATTTTTACAACAGTTCCTATGATGTTTACGACTTTCCACTTTGTAAAATGTAATATTTTGTATAAGCATACAAAATTAAAATACATAAAAATTTCCAAAAGTGTCCACAATTTTAGCCACCACTGTATGTATAGCGAGACCCGCGTCATTTTTACTTGTTTGAATTAGTCTGTGGTTAGAAATGAGTTTGACACACTTAACTTAGAAGTATATTTATTGCAACATCTCTCAACATTTGTAACCTTATCTTCAAATATGTATGTACAGAATTCTTCTAAATATGTATGTACAGAATTCTTCTAAATATGTATAGTTAAAAACTTCTTTTTATGTATATTTGTGTGTGTGAAGAAATCTTTATTGGTGTATATTTGAAGAATTTCCTTTAGATATATGTTTAATGAATTATTTTACCCATGCGCAATTAAATAATTATTTTTATAGATGTTTGAAGAATTTCCTTTAGATATATGTTTCAGTAATTCCTGTAAATATGTATGGTTAAAGAACTCTTTTTTATGTATGAATTATTTTTCTTTGTATATTTGAAGAATTCTTTTCCGATTCATTTGTGAAAAATTCGTTTTAGGTGTTTTTTTTTTTAAGAATTACGTGTACATGTATATATGAAGTTTACCTTTAAAGGTTTTGCCTTTAGTGCTTTTTGAAAAGCAATTTAAAGAACTGTATAAGAATCTCCATATTTTGAAACTAAGCAATAGTTATTGTTTTTTTTTTTTTTAAATAAAACAAGGAATTTTAAAAATGATTTTTTTTAATACTAGCTTATTTTTATACATTAAACAAACCGTTGAATATCCATTTATATTATTCAGTTTGATAATAAAAATATTCGCTGATATCGAGAAACAATTAATTAAATACTTCAATAATTAATGCTTTTGTTATTACTATACTCATTTTACAAAATTATTGAACATATTACATAATCAAACAGAAATTATTTATCTCACTGTGACTTACATATATAAGTACATTTTAACATATTTGAATCATACTTTCGTCGCTACAAATCTCATTATTATTAAGAACTGATACATTTACACTTGTTGCATATATATTTTATATAAGCTGTTGTACATCCCAAAGTTTATAATTCACTGTGAAGTATACTAATATTGTAATAAATTGTGTAACAAATAGCTCCCCATACATATTTTATATCTTTAAAAAGTATCCATTTCGCTTCTAACTCCTTATAATATTTAATGTATTATTGTTGAGTTATTCTGATATTCTTAAACTGTGATTGTCTAGGTAAAAATAATTTTAATTATATTTTTATTATATCTATTTTATTCGACTGAATGTATGAGTAAAGCCATTCACTATAATTGCATGGCGGAAAATACCTTTTTTAAATTTGGAAAATATGAATATCCTGAAAAACCTGTAGTTCTTTTTTATGAAAGTTTTTTTTTTTTATGTAAGCAATGAGAAATTCACAATAGTATAAATTTTTGACGTCATGTTATTTTTCAGAAGACATTCATTCGATGAACCAAAAAAATATATCTTAATTCCTTTTTTTTCCATTTACCAAAATACTTGTAATTCTTGTAAAGCTGGTTTATTTATTTTTGTAATTTGTAATAATCCATTTATGAATTGATTTGGAAATTGACTCAAAAAATTTCGATTCCTTCAAATTTAAAACTTTAACTAAATTTTTGAATGTAATATACCAATGTTCTTTATATAAAATGAAGATAAGAAAGATTAATGAAATAAGTATCTTGAATCAAAACTTGTTAATACCCAATTAAAAAATTTTATATCTAATTTTGTTCGTTCGGTTTTATACTGTTTTTCCTATGTAAAGAACATTTATTTTATGTTGTATTTCACAAAGACATATTGCAATAAAAATGTTGTTCGTACTAATATTCAATGTACATTAAAAACTGAATGGAAAATCCCATGCAATCTACTTGTTTTAAAAGTTATACTCCTTTGATGATACAATGGGTATTCTGTTAACACTAATATACTTTTAAATTGCAATATTCTTACTCTAAGCAGTTATGTACTATTAAATCACAAACGTAATTTTTAAATTAAATGAATAATGTTATACTTTGAATGACTACTTTTTTCCACTTATTCTTTTGTATCATTTTAAATCCTTACTAGCATGTATATTTAAGACATTTTCAACGATTATCTATCCGATATCCTATTTTGAGTTTTTAATTCAACTCTATTTCTTACAGTTCATATTGCTTTTTTATTGATTTTTTTCATTGTTTCGTGCAGTACAAAATTTATTATTTATTTTTATTTTTTAGAAATTGCTGCATAGTGGGAATAAAACAGAATATTGTTGGTGGTTTTAGAAAATAGATTTCTAAGTGTTTGCTAAAAATGACATTTGTTTGTGTTAGTTTGACATTGAAATAAATTATTCAAAAAATATGTTCCATTCTCACATGAGACAATTTATTTATTACATAGCTCAAGCAAACTACAGTGACTTGGTGTAAAGCCTGTATGTTCTCCAACCAATAGTTACCAAAAATAGACTTGCATTAAACAGTGATTGGATTACTATATGAAACAAATAATTCTAGCGTAAAATGAAATGAAGGGGAAAAAATACAAAATAATAAAAACAGCATAAAGAAGAGTCACACAATGGCCAAACAGCGTTGACAATATATTTGAAAATTATCATTGCTTTTCTTCTTAATGTAAATAATTTTTAAATAATCTAAAAATAAATTATTATTTAAAATTAACACAAAAAAAAATGACGCAGATTTTTTTTTCTTTCGAAGGGTCTTAAATAATTCGTATCAGAGTAGTATTTTTTAAAGAATTGAATTTAGAAATTCTTTTGAGAGATAAAAACCTTTACTAATATTGTTCCATAATTTTGTTAAAATAATTAGAATTCATGCAATAATTCAACAGATTAAATTAATAACGGTGAAATTCAAATCTTTTATTGCATTGACTCATACGTATAAATGAAATTTGTGCGTATAAGTCTAACAGAAAAATCAAATGGTGTAAATCATGTGTCTGGAAACGACAGGACAACTTTAAAACTTTAATAAATTCCTGTCGTCAACATTTTATTAATTCTCTGATTTGAAGAATTAAAACTGAAATAATTAAAACTGATGAATTACACCATTATCAATCTCATACTCCGTAGCAAACTAAATGGTAATGCATTGACTGATTTTAAACTTAACAAAAATTCTGGTGTTCTGTTTTTTTTTTAATTACTTTTTATCTGCTTTTAAAAATATGGCAAGTTCTCATCTATTTTTAAAAATTTTGGTACCTGAATAGGAAAATATTTTGTGTTCTGAATTTTCAGACTATTTTTAAATTCTTGAATAACTTGGAATTAAAATTGTATTAAAAATTTCGCCTTTCTGCCATCTTTGACCAAATCTACCTTCATTATGCTTGAACAAAAAAAAAAATAAAAATAAAATATTCTCAGCATACATTATTTACCCACTCACGATTTTATTAAAGGGGGAAAACATCGTTAAAATTCGGCTTATGAAGAAAGTTGTAGTGATAATTAATACAGTTGTAGAAATAATTAATATTATTTATGTACAGAAAATCGTACGAAACAATCTCACAGCCTACTGGAAGCCTGCTAGCCCGCGTTAGGTCCCTACAGAATAGGAACTTGGAGTAAGTTGAGGTAGAGGCTGATGAATGCAGGGACCTCTAGCGGGCATGCATGCAACTAACATTCTCAATATAGCATGAACGTACACAAGTGAATCACTAACAAGTTCAATTACGATACAGAATATTTAGTAAAAAATTTGTTAAACATTTTTTTTTTCAAAATGTCGTTAGCTTAAGAACATATCTTTGGAAGAAAAAAATGTCTACAGAAAAATGTTCGGTTAATTTTCAGACTCCAACTTTGTACATGTTTTTTCCCCTAACTTTCTAAAGACATTACACAAGTACTTTTCTTGTTATTATTATTTTTTGTAGGTGTGCATCGATGCATTTAACTGTCTTTATGTGCTTTTGGATATCTGATAAAAGAAATTGATGTCAAAAAACTACAAAGCAAATAAATTGAAATAGTTTATATCGAAATTTAAAAATAAAATACAGAAATTCAGACACATAGAAACATTACGTTGGGTTTTTTTTCTCATTAACAACTTTTAAGCAATAATTATGTTATAACCACATTTTTTTTCTCTTATCATTATTAAGTAAAGAAGAAAAAGTGCACTGTGTGTTGTAAATTTTTTCTCGCCATCATCATAATTAACAAAAAATGAAATTTAACAACTTTACATATTCATTCGGAAGGTATTTATAAAAAAATTTTATTTAGTCAGTGGGTAAATTTTCACAACTCTTCTATTACACAGTCTTCAAAAAAAAAAAACAATATACTTGAAACACATATATTCGAATTATAAAATAATCCTCTCAAAAAATATATCATTCATAAATGCATAAACATTACACCATTTTAGACCAGAAAAGATCAGCATTGTGAGTTTGACTTATCTAAAATTCATTAAAAATCAATAGCAATTTTAAAATTTACCAGCAACATTTAAGTTTAAAATAGATAAAAATTATTCGAAATCAATTAGTTTATGTCGTTCTATTATGCTATGTAGTTTTATTATTCTGAAAATGTTACTTAACAAATAAAAAAGAAAATTCCTAACAAAATAAGAAAAGAAGAATATCAAATTTTTGAGACAATTTAAAAATTTACGAATAGTAATTTATTTATATCGAAAATAAAGATTTTAAGTTTTTAGTTCCCTTCTTTTTTAAAAAAATTTTTTTTTGAAAAACTTTAAAAATGTTATTCATTTAGTTTTGTAAGTATTTGCATAAGTCAATGATTCTTCAATACCATCTTTTAGCCAAAATGAGTCTTAGAAGAAGAAAAAATTCTTGAAGGAGAGAATAAATTCTTAAAATTATTTAAGTTTCAATAAACTTAGTTAATTTAATTTAAATACTTTACATTGACACAACTTATTTTAATATTTTGTAGCTCACCATCAAAAATACAGAACATTTAACACATCATACATAATCAACAGCACCTGATTATTCATATTGCACAAGCCAGCCTTTTCGCTTTCAGTTTGAAAAAATAAATGATCTTTTTTATAGCTTAAAAGTGAAAAACTAAAACTAAATTAAATGAAACAAAATGCAATTAAAAACGATTAAGAACTAGTGATTTTAAATTCGCTAATTTATCAGAAAAGTAAAAAATATTTTTTTTTAACTTTAAATAAATGCTCTTGTTGAAAATTAATAGTTAAATTGAATTCAAGAAATAAAAGGAATATTTTACCAATTAGTATTAATTTTGAAAATTTTTGAAGAAATTAATTAGATCTGTTTTTCAAATTACTCTGTCTTATTTCTCGTTAAAGACTAATTGAAGCATTTCTAAAATTTATTTCACTGAAATTCAAAAAGGCTTGAATGAAGGAAAACAATTTTCCATTTTAAGTATTGCAGATTTTTTTTATGCGAGATATTAGAAAAGAAATCCTTATATTTGGTAGAAATTGAAAAGAATGTTATCTTCTAATTAAAATTTAGAAACCATTATATTTTTGTAATTTATTTTTTAATAACTAATATCCCAAAGAGGCAGAAGAGTTATTAAATTTACTCAATTATTAAAATCAATTCGGAAAATATTTCTAAGAAAAACTTTAATTTTTTTTTTTTTTTTTAAATTTTTTAAAAATAGATGAATTTCAAGATTTCTTACAAATTTTTTTTTTTTCAAAAAGATGTCGGACAAAAGACCAATTTCTACCAAATAAATATGGATCTCCAGCCTTTATTGCACAATATTTTTAAATTCACAATCAATAACAAATCATTCGTTCCATTTAAAAAAAAATGGACCAACACTACAAATCCACAAAAGAAACCTCCATTTCATTTCTACATATAACAAACACATCTTTAAGGAAAAAAACAACCCAGAGTCTTTATCTAAAGTGAAAAAACACGACGGTGGCACATATTTATTAATTACATCATTATCTTCAATAACAAACATTAGTCATTATCATAACACCTCTTGCTGATTCCATTCGTTTCCACAACAAAAGCAAGATACAGTAACAGAACAGAAAAGAAAGAACTTATTTCGGTATATGTGTGTCTTTAGTATCAAACAGTCATTCTTGATTTCATTAAAAAATTCTTCTTTTTTTTTTTAAGTAGTACTAAATTTTACACTTGGGAAAAGAGTTGGAGGGGAATTGATGACCAGGGAAAGAAGAAACATGATGACACTGGATATATATTTATTTATTATGTATATATCGCATCGCTTAAGTACATAGTGAACATAGTATAGGATATGCCTGTCCATCTTGCTGTACGCAAGACATTAACGGGCTCAGGCAAGCCCGTACATTTTGCAGCGCACACACGCACACAGTCGAAGGTAAACATAGAAGACATTGAATATGCTATGTAGGTGATATATGTAAATATTTATACGGCCCGCCCTCCTTCTTCCTTTGCCTGCTATAGTTTAAACCACAGATAACCAGACAATATTAGAGAGCGAGCCAATGAGGTTGTTAGTGTGTGATGAAGAGGGGATCGAACACAAATGTAGGAAAGGACCACTGTACATTTTTTGTTTGTTGTGTTTGTGTAGTTGTATTTAATGTGTGGGTTGTGTTGTGTGTGTGTGTAAAAATAATAATAAATAATGATATAAATGAAAATACCGTAAAAATAGTTGTTTTAAAAAATGTGTAAATGTTCATGATACACATACATAATTTAAAAAATAAATAAACAAATAAAAATAGATATCACGTGAAAAATAGCTTGCAAATTTCATTTCTTACTGATTAAGGATTTTATTTTATCTTTTTTTTTTTTTTTTTTTTTTGGAAAAAAAGTAAGTCTGTTTTAATTTTTGTTATTTAAACTATTTTTAGAATATTGATATTTTTCCAGTTTTTCCACATTTTCTTTTAAAAAACAAAAAAATCGAATTTTATTCAAATTTCAATACATATTTATTTATATTTATTTGTAATTTTTTTTAGCGATGACATATATCTGATTTTGAAAATTTTTTAAAAAGTACTGATATCACAGGTAATTCGATTTATTTAAAAACTGCTATTAATACAAATTTCTTTTCAATAAATAACAAGCATTTAATTTTCCGTCATTTATGTAATGATATTTTGATTTAACGTTTTGAAAAGTTTTGAATTACAAGTATTCATTTGAGAAATTTTGTATGTTTTGAAAAAAATTTTCTTTGAAGAAATTTGAAAGTTTTGAGAAATTTTTAGCTATATGTTTTGTTTGAGATTTGTTTTCTTACTTCTTAAAGAATTTACTTAGTAATGAAATGAGCATATTACTAATTAAATAAAAATTAATTCCAAAGCTGTATAGCTGTTTACAAGAATTGTCCATTTGCAAGAAAATAGTAATAATTTGTGGGAAATTAATTTCATGAAATAAATAAAAAATAAGAAAAGAAAAGTATTTCTGAGAAATTAAGAAATTAATCATCATGATGCCCTCGAGTGTATCCATTTCAATTAATTATTATTATAACTCATATTTATTTTCTGAACAAATCATTTGAGTAATTAGATCATTTTAAAAATATGAGCTCAAACAAAAAGTTATCTAATTTCTGAGTTCTTCCTTAATACTTTTTTTAAATTAATATTTCATCAAATCTTTTATAAACCGATAATTTTTGTCATCAACCAAATATGGCATTTTATAAACGTAACGTTATTATTTAAAATTTGATTAAAATTTAAATTTTTTTTATGAAAAGTTACTGTAAAGGACATCTTAAAAAGGTACAATTACAAATGAGAAATTTGAGTTTTCATACATAAAAATGCTTAGAATTTAAAATTTAATTATTTATTTATTTGTCTATTTTATTTTATTAATTATTTCTTACTTTTCACTCATTGATTTCGAAATTACGAAGAAGTATGAAAAAGATTTAACATTACAGTATTTAAAAACTTCCAATAAAAGTTGGAAAAAATTATTTCTACATTTATTGAGTGAAACTACAGGATATTTGTATTCCTTTTATTATTTTTAACCATTATCAAATTTATTTCATAGAATAAAAAATAAAATTCTGCATTTTGGACACACCGAAGAAATAAGTCTTAAATAACAGAATATTTAGTAATAATTAAAAAAAATGAAAGAATTGTTGTGTTTATGTTTATGTTAATTTGTGATGGCGTCGAAAAGTGTGTGCTTGAGGGGGTGTCACCGCCCCCCTCGAAGCATAGGAACTGTAGATCTCGACACCCCCGAAGAGGTACAGAGATGTTGACCATCCAAAGCTCAGGCTTTGTAAGTCAATAAACAGATTTGCAATGTAGAACAAATAGAATAGGCAACGCTTAGCTGTCTGAGTGAAAGGAAAAATCCCAGCAAAACTGATACAGTGCTTCAAAATTACTAATACATATGCTAAATAAATTAATTATTAATCACAATTTCAGAATTTACAATTTCTCAAATTTCTCTTTTTTTTCACATTGAATATTTTTTTACTGTTCGAACTTTCCTAATATTTTTTTTGCGAAAAAAAGTAACGTAAATTAATTTTTTTCAACTTAATTAATCATTGTTTGTAAGCATGAGATTTTTAATGACGAATTAAGTTGAACTAAATTATTTTATATTAATATTTTTTTTCATTAAGTAGATGCCTTCAAAATAAAAAAAAAATGGAAAAATAATGTTTGAAATTTATTCAAGGAGCTGAAATATAAAATGTATGCACAATTTTCCACGTCATTGAAGATTTTTTGCTTATTCTTAGTTTTAAAAAATATATTTGAAGCACAAATTATTGACCATTAATGTGGAAGGAAAATGAAATAAACAACTGAAATCAAACTTAATCTTGCCGAGCAAATAAATGACAAAAGCAGTCACACATTTTGGCAGTGGACTTGATGAATTGAATTCATGAAAGTTATCACCTGGTATAATTTGATTTTTTTTTAAATCAATGAATAAACGATTTAAAAATATTTCGATTTAAACTAAATTTAAATTTTTCTTAACTTAAAAAAAAAACATTTTTGAAGAGCCTAGAGCGTTGCCTAATTCGTTCCTTCAACCTTACGTAGTAAAGGTACCGAAACATTTTTTAAAATTTCAACTGATATTTATACATTCACAACATGGACTATCGATTTAAAAAACATTTTCGCCCATATTTATCTTTTTTTTTTATTATTTTTTTTAATTTTTTCGATGTAGAAAAAATTCAGGAACTTTGACAGAAGCTGTGATAAAACTGCTTAGGAACATCATTTTTTAATATATATAGTTTGATAGCATCGATAACAACTTCCATTGAAAGAAAAGGCCGCGCAGTGAGGGTAAGGATAGTCCGTACCATTAGAAAGTTTCTTGTAAGAGCTTGGCTCGGTGGACTATTCCTTACCCATTTGACATAATAATGACCAGGCACGTCTATGTACAAAAAGGAAAAGAAAAACAGTAGCCTTAAACATGTCTCGGCATGTCCTCGTAAAAGTAATGCGGATGTTCAATTGAGTGCAGTTCCCAGTTATGAAATGATTGTACTTAGGCCATTTTTAGATACCCTAGATTCGCCTTCTGCTGTTATTTCATCATCTTGACCACCGCCACCATCGATGGACAAGGATGACGTATTAAGTGTTCGTTTTTATTTTTCTTCAGCTTGGGAAACTGTTGTTACACAAAATAGCAACTCGCAAACATTTAGTTTAAAATCTATACTACAAAATGTCGTAATCGCCCTTTTTTATTCGTATTTATATGTACTCCTTAATTGCTACGTACGTATTATGATAATGAGCATTGGGATGGGATGCATTCGTGCTATCACCATTTTTGTTATAAAAGGGGTGGTCTTGACCTTTGTCCGCCCCTCGTCTATTCTAAAACTGTCATATACTACACTTCTCATGGTTAATGCTGTGTTACTCTCCTCAAGTACAGTTAGCATCCAAATCAAATTCACATCCCTTTTCTGATTGGAACAGAATTTTCACTTAAAGATTTCGCTAAGAAAATATATAAATTGGAGAACACTTAAATATATTTAATCCATTCTTTTTCTTAGTATTTTACTATTACTTTCCTTCTGGTTTTGAAAAGAAAGTGACGCTACTACTCACACATTTTCTATACTTGCAGGGTTAGGTTATTTGCCTGGCTAGTTATTTTAACTTAAAGAACATATAGCTCTTAATGATTTAGAAAAAACTATGCACAATGTGATTTAATTTGGAAAATGAAATTTCCTTTCCCCTAACAAACTGATTATTTTTAAAAAATTTCTCTTCCTGCGCTTTAATTACTTTTCATTGCCAACTAGTAGTTGCAATAATCGAATTTAATGTTTATAGAAGAATCTACACGCTTTGATGTCCTAAAACCTAGAAAGAGGGAATTGCACTGAAGAGTTTTTGGGAACTTTTTAAAATTTTGACCCCGTACATTGATTAAAGTACCACAGCTTTTCTGTCGTTAAGTTCGTTATTGCCACTGAATAAAAACAACACTCAAATCACCAATCTGCGATAGTTTTTTTAGATGGTTTAGAAAAACGTCGCCAAGTGGCAACTCATGGACTAAGCTTCATCGTATGAAAGACAACTGATTTATTATTATTATTTAATATTAATTCGATTTTAGAGCCTTCCGGCTGCCGTTCGGACCTAGGAGATTGACACTCCGGCATCAACGCCGCAGCCCACTGCCTGTTGTGCTTTGCTTTTGGCGTCATTTGGCTCCGGATCGAGACCCATTCCCAACCGGATCGAGTCCATTCCCATCCCAGAAAAGAACAGTTGGGCCATGTCCGGCACCATGCCGTTCCTACCTAACAACCCAGCAGCTGAAGCGTTGCCGTCGTTGGCGAATGTATTGCTATTGAGGGGAGGATTTGTGACGGGCCCTAACGCCATTTGATTGGCGAAGTGGTTGGCGACAGAAGTCACAACTGCCGCCGCCGTGGCTTCTCTCTGAATCTTTTGAACACGTTTAATGTGTCGGTCCATGTCGCAGTGAAACTTGAAGTCAATTATGGTCGTGAAACGTTCTCGGCAAGCCCTACATTCGACGTGGCACTGCACAAGTTTCAGAGTAGCTTTAATCTCAGAAACGGGTTTGTTCTGGAAGCAAGAAGCTCGCTGGTGGTTGAGACACAGCACCTCGGCGGGATACACCATATGGCACTTCTTGCACACGAATCCAACGTCGACCGTTACCTCGGAGGCTTGCCTAAAATCGGCTTCAGGAACCAGGGATCGAAGATCTGACAACGACTTGCCGTCTTGAGAGAATCTAGCCACGGAATTTCCAGGTTGTGTCAGGCGACCCGTCACCTCAGGTAATGCAGAGGCTGGGAGTTGTAGGAGGGACAGGGGACTGCTGTACATGTTCGAGTCATACATCATACCACCGCCGTGCAGCGCACCTGCAACAAAAAACAAATATTTAATTATTTGTTTGAACATGATCGTAATAACTTAAAGTTACAAAAGGAATTTAATCAAATAATTATATTACTTCTTTTTTTTTATTTGTAAACGTTTTGAATTTTATGCTGATGATCAAGAATTAGATATATTTATGCATGACACAAAGACAAAAAAAAATACGAAGTTGGCTCAAAAAGTACCCGTGTTAGGGATAGGAAATGAATCAATTCACTGAGCAATATTGTTATGTGATCGTCTTAACTTTTTCTAAGTAGTCCATGAGGTGACAATTCAACGGTATAGAAGTCAAATTTTGATTCGGCAGTGCAAAAACGGTTGCTAAATAAAAATTAACCAATGAATCAGTATCATAACATTTTTGGCACCTTTTAACAAATAGCAGTATGCAACAATAGTCCCATCTTGCCGTAACAATACATCTGTCCTGAAAAACATGCAATTTAGAACCGACCTCGTAATAAGATTACACAAAACACGTAACTGTTTTCTTTACGTTAGTGAAGTAAGAACAAATCATTAATTTCCGAACGATGCAGCACAAATATGCATGGGAATTTCTTTTACAATTTGTTCTTTGCGAGGCATATTATTTTCTATTTTTTCAGTAATAGTATTTAGTAGTATTTCAGACTTTGCTTTCGAATGATTTTATATTGTTTGATGATAACATATAAGATGTAATTAGGTGATGTGTCTGAAAACTTTCTTTACAAATATATTGAAGAATAAGAGCTTTTTGAAATCAAATATAGAGAAATAGTTTTAACAAGCTAATGGGAAAGAAAGACGTATTCCATAACAAAGCGAAATTATATAACTTCACTGTCCTGTAATTCCTTCCAGATCTAATCTCTTATCTAAATTCAAGAAAGTGGCGCATAAGAAAGCATTTTATGGTGAACTGTGTACATTTCGTAAATTAAGAATTAAGAGAGCTTAGTTAAGAATTAACTGTTATTCAAAACACGTTTTCAAATCCTGGATCAAAAACAACTATTTTACAATATCTTAATAGGAATATTTAAGATAAAAACTGATAAGTTTATCTTTTAATATCTCCAGAATTTTGAAAATTAAGCTTTGGATAAGAAACGTCTAACGTCTTCTTCAAAAGAAAATACAATAAAGCATATATCATTATCATATATCTTTGTTAGCCATCACTTACCAAACTATTAATGTAAAGCCAGGAGTATTAATTTTTTTCAAATAAAAAAAACGTAATTATCAATTTTACTTTGAAACATGAAATATAAAAATATCTAGCTCATTCTTTTGGAAAAGAGCAATTACTCAGATACAATGTTATATCGCCGCTCTAAGATTATATGTAAAAACAAAATGTAAAATATAATATTTTCAATGTTGATAAAGTGATTGGTGCTCTGATCCAGTCTGAATTTCAAAACAAAGAACAGAAAATTCTTAATGTAATCAAATATTTTTATCAAGTATCCAATATATCCCCCCCCCCCAGTACATATACGTTGCATAAAAACTCAACAGCTGTTTTAAACATAAAGGATGGGAAAATTCCCTTAGCAAATCTAAAATATAACAGACTCTTTTATAAAGTATACACATTATAAATTTCTCGATGGTTATCTGAGTAAAAACGAAGGCACGTTCCTTCTCCTCTTTAGAGAACAACACACTTATCCGTTATTCTGAAAGATATGTTCCAACAATATCTTTCTGAAAGAAGAAGTATGTCTTTAAACAAGACTACCCAAGAAGGACAACTTGATTTTGACAAGACACATTTCGTTTCCAGGATAATATTTTTTTTTCTTTTAAAGAGAAAAGACATTACAGAAAGGACAGGGGTATGACAACGCTCGGCGTCAAAGGAACGTCAAAAAATATTATCACCTCCCTTAAAAGTAATATGCGAAAAGCACTTTAGATAAATAAGGTTCTTCGTGACGTCACGGAGAAAGGACCTTAATGGTGTTTTTTATCTTAAGCCCATAGTATGATCCAATAGGAAGAAGGTTTTTCATAGGCGGGGTGTGTGGAGAAATGTGAAGAGGGGTTAGTGGAGAATTTTTTCTTTGTAAAAAGAAGAGAATAGTGGTCATCCATCAAAAATGGCTGAAGGAAAGGGGGTGTTCAAGATTTAAGTGTCGAGGCATATTTTGAGGATCTTAACGTCATATGGATTGCCTTCTTCTGTAAGTGAAATACCAATTTAAGTTTCATATTTAGTTCTCAAAGGGAAAATGGGCGATTGAAATAAAAATGGGTATCCTCAAATCTATTTTAAATGTTTTTTTTTTCCACTCATAAGTAATTCTAGTGTTATGGTAAAAAAAAATGAAGAGAAGATCATAGACAAAGTTGCAGCTTTGGTAACTGGAGGAGCATGAGTTTGAAATTTAATTCTACAAAAAATCACAGTGCGAAATGTGTATATTGAGATGGTTACTTCCTATTAAGTCTAATTTGAATCTTAACGTTCTAAAAGAACGTAATGACTAAAAAAGAGATACAAACTTAAGAATGGTCATTATCAATTGGTTCAAACTCTTCAAAACTTCAAGAAAGTTGTTGGTGACAGATGGACATTAGAACTGTGATATATATTAAGCAGAATACTTATCTGAAAACTTACTCTTCTTACATTCTCCCATCAATGTTTTTGAGAGAAATTTCATTTATGGGAGTTTCAGTACAACCACACAATATATGCAGTCCTATACATTATTCCTATACAAGTACAAACATATATTTTCCATAAATATCCAATGCCCTTGGGAAAAGTATTGTAGAGACTTCTAATGGGTTATAAGCGGGTGCCATAAATATCTCTGAGAAAAAGTATCGTATTGGCTTATTCCGAACGAAGAGTCTTCATAATCTAGCCAACGATACAACTTGACCATATCCTACCAAGTGATTACCGATTTTAACCATAGTTTCAATTAGGCTAAAGTGTCTCATTGTAACATGAAATTATGATTTTAAGTTATCTTATATAGTTAAATTTAAAAGTACGAAAACTGAACCATATAACGAAGGTTACATAACAAAAAAAAAATTATACGTTGTTCTTTTTCAGTGACTTAATAATAATAATAAAAAAAAAATAGCAAATGTTTTTTGATATTTTTATATACGTAAAATCTATAAGTAAATAACCACATAATACACGAGATTGCATGAAACAAAAAGTTAAAAAATTTAACGCATTAGTTAATAAATATCAAAGTCATCTTGGGCCCTGTTTTGATGGCTTGTTGATGATGAGCCGGGCATAGACAGTTTGATCATCAAGAAATTCTGATCTGTAATGTATCTTATCATCTTTTTCTTAAAAATTAAGGCAGAATAAATATTTTTATCTTTTATGTTTTTAATAAACAAACCGAATCTACAACATTCCTTATGATTGTTAGTTTTAAAAGACCTAAATACTAGTAATAAATACTTTTAGGCAGGATAAAAATTGACCATATAAATAGATGAATCATCGTCACATAGAACAAATATCATCTATATGGATTTATTAACAAAATACATAAAAATTATGTCTTATAATACATATTAATTATTGTTTGAGAATATTCTGCAGACGCAGTTTGTGGTCACAGTAGCTTAGTGGTCATGGTTGAGGGAGGATGACTGGTATTGTTTTTCTTCTACATTTCGTAGGTTCGTGCACTGATGAAACTAAACATTCACTGAGTAGCGAGGCTGATGCAAGTTTCCCAAGTCCACCCAGTGGCGTGGTGTGAAAGTTTTGAGAGGAAGGTGCCTGCTCAAGTGGCGTTTTCGTGACTTGACCGAGGTTTAAAACTACCAGATCTGTCGCCAACAGCTCTCGGGTTGCTTCTCTGTGAGACTTTAATAAACAATCACATCCCTCACAATCGTATCAAAAATACTTAATTAAAATATTTAATGAAACCTGTTTAACAACTTATTTCTTCTTTTTAAAGAATTAAATCATATTAATAAGAAATTTTTCCATCAAAGATTAATATCAAACAGGCATTTTTAAAACTATTTATCGCTTTGGCTATTTACTATTGAATTGAAAAATATTTTTTTTAATAAAAAAAAAACCAAAGACGGTATTATTCAATATATATATATATATATATATATATATATTATCCACGATATCTTAATCCTCTTCTTTAAGATAGATGAGATTTTTTTTATCTCTCTCAGTCCTATCATTCAGGATTAGTACAATTCTCAATAAAAAGAAATTTAATTTTTTTTTTCATCAGTTTAGTCAAGTTTCATCATTTTCATTTAAAACATCTTCACATCTCTACCAGAAACATGTTTTTGAAATCAAACATATTCTAAAAATATTTTTCAAACTATTTTTTGCTATGGACACATGCCATTGTAAAGAAAAGAAAATATTTGATCTGAAAATGTTTGTTTGAAATTAAAAAAAAAAAAAAAAAAAAAAAAAAAACAATAATATTAATCTGAATACAGAAAAATACATATCATTTTGTTTTTAAGTAGAGGGGAGAAGTATATGGAGTATTACAATTGCTGAAAATTCACGTATTGGCTCGTGCTACGATGTTTTTTTTTTTTTTTTTATATTAATATTTTGAATTTTATTATATGTTCAATGCAAAAAAAAAATGTAGAAATTAAAAATACATTTAAGCATTCATTCCATAAAAAAACATTGAAAGGGCTCAAGACGAATCCAAATACAAGAATCTAAACATATATTTCTTTTGTTCATTAAAATTTTAATTTCATTTTCTTTAATATAATAAAAGTAATAGTTTATTTAAAATTCATTATAATATTATTTGACTTTGCATTAGAAATGCTTGAATATAAGCTATTCAATCGCTCGTGCAATAATGTATATATTAGCAACATAAAAATATTCTTTCATGGTATGATATCTCGTTGAAAACCCAAATTAAACGACATGCAATTATGAGCATAAATTGGAGAGGTGGTTGAAATGTTGTTGAAAAAAGTTGACAAAACTGAGAAAAAATAAAAAAATGAAGCATAATAAAAGCACCCCTCACTTACAAAATTAATCTGATTGAAAATAATTGTAGTTGGCACTCAACATGCTTCATATGGAGGTTAAAGTGGAAATAGGCGTTAGTTTTGACAAAACTCTTATTAGAAAAAAAATTGCTACCGTCATCTAAAATCTCGTTGTTCTTCCCTGCCAACCCTCCCCAGATTTTTTCTCACTTTTCTTGCGGTCGCTTGATGATAGGCGGAGTTATTAAATTAAAACGGCTCGACCGATGAGTTAACATCTATCATCCTTTCAACACCTAGAGTTCTGGTTACACAAGTAACTCGTCTGTTGCTAAACTAATAAAAATTATTTGGAAGGAGAAAGTTTTTATATTTTTTTAAGGCTGTGTAACTGTTTTAGGAATACACCTTACTCTAAGATAGTAAAAATGTGTTACGAAAAAAATCGCTCAAGTATACCAGAGTGGGGTATATGGGGAGGATGGTAATTAGTCAATGCTGTTGCCATGGTAATCCAGCCTGGGGTAGGGAAGACTGAAGTCATAGTGTAATGCTACACAGTGGGGTTGTTGAAAAAATGAACTAGTGTAGGTAGATACATGGATACGGGGAGGAGATGAAAAAAAAATTGGGAATCTGTACTGATTAAAAGAGTGGAAATTGCAATCAATTCAAGCTGAGAACAAATTAGCTTTCCGAGAATAGAGAGGGAAAAAAATTTTAATAGCAAAACATTGATCAGTACTTCCAGAAAAAGATCGTTTGGATACAAGTAAAAGATTTCAAGTAGACCTACTTCATTCTGTAAAAGTAATTGTATTTTTTTTTTCTTTTTTTTTTTTTTTTTTTAATCAAAGCTGTTAGAAATGGTTTACATGGATTATCTGACTTTACGAATATCTGTTTCAACGAAAATGTTATATGTTCACATTTATCTGCAGATTTTAATATTAAATTCGTAATATTCTCTTTATTATCATGACGACAAACATTAGAAAAACTATTACAAAGAAAAAATCAATATTTAATTAATTTAAACAGTCAAATCTTTTAATATCTTTCAAGGAAGGCTTCAGTTTAATTTTAATAGAAATTTTACCTCCTCCCCCCCGCGCCTCCATTATATTCAGTTTTTGATTTTAAAGAATCCAATACGAACATTTCGTTCAATATAATAAAATAATTAAAAAAAAAAAGACCAAAAAATCATGTTGTTGATATTGATTTAGAATATTTTCCTCTGTGGAAACCAATTATTGTGTTTATTTGAAGTTCTATTTTTGTTTGTAAACGCATTTTTGTAAAAATTCTGAGCATTGGATATGGATGTGGAAGTTTGAGTAGGTGAGTTCCTTGATTGGCGTTATCTTTGTCATCAGCATGTACTAAATATTCGACTTTTGTTGAGTGTATAGTGTGTACGAAGGTGGTTCCAAGTATCTTATGGCCGCAGATGCCTATGGCATGATTCTCTGAATTTGCAGCCGATGTTGTTACTCCGTGTTGTGGATCTCGAATACTGATGTCATGAAGACCAGCCGTGAGCTGGTGCTCTTAAATCTGTTGAAGTCCAAGTCCTCCTGTTGGCATGGTGTGGAAGTTTGAGAAGGAGTGCATGTCGGGTGTCGTCCTTGCTACTTAAACGAAGCTCAAAATTACGATGCCGTCACCAATAGCCGTGTTTCTTCTAAATAAAACGCTTGTAAAACAACCTATCTAAAAGTATCCACATTAGAAATGGAAATGAGGATTGGATAACTCGCCATAGTATTCTTTATTAATCGGTTTTTCTTTTTCAAAGAAGTCCCTGAGTATGACGCCCTTCGTATCCCCAAAAATGACTTATCGACGGGGACCATTCGATACAAAATGACGACGATAACTCGATGCGGTAGCAAATGGCAGCCAAATCATAACTAACTCATGAATCATGGTCAGTTTTGTTTTGGTTTCATTTAAAAGATTGAAGCCCACATTTGTGACACCAACTTGGCTCAGTAACGCCATCTATTATGAAAAACAGGTACTTTTTGAACCATTCTCGAAACTGGAGGAAAACAAAGAATAGAAGGAAAAAAAATCCACATGTAGGGGAATAGTTTTTTCTCAATGAGTTGCTCAATTACTACTCAACTAAAATTATTCAATGGATCATTGGCAACAGACCTCGTTATTATGAGCCATGGCCAATAAGCGGACTACACAGAAATTTCCATACCATATAATTAGACGAGTACTAGTTTAATATCGATCCATATCAGCGTCGGTTAATTTAAACACAATATAAGTTTAATCAATCAATCATTGATGTTTAAAATTTAATCGATCTATAATACATTTTTTAACAAAAATACTGGTATTTAATAACAATGAATTGAAAATAAAATAAGATATTTCCGCACAAATTTTTCTAATGTGAGTAGTTATATTATGTTTTCCGTAAAAAGTAGATTTATAATAATCCTAGATAAAAATAAGTACGAAAATTAATGCATTCTAATAGAATGCGTAAACGCGGTGATAAAAAAAAATATTATTAATCTTTACTTATTAATAAAAAGTGAAAAACAAGCTCATGTATTTTTTAACCTCAACTACTTTTTGAAAAGGGGAGAAAAAACACCAAACTCAGTCTTTGAGTTAACTTTTTTTTTTCGTGCTGTATAAATAACCATAATGGTTTAACCCTCTTGTCAATACGGCAATGAACAAATCAAAAAAGAGAGCCATGCCATTTTTTGCCCGTGACTTTTTTTTCAACATCCGCAATCTTTATCATATTACTTAAGAAAAGATAAGAGTTACGATACGGGTGATATTTCAAAAGCTTGTATCATTAAAAAAATTAAGCACATCTTTAGAACGATATTAAGATTTATTAAAAAGATATATCCGAATAAAAATAGTGCTCTAGTTATTGGTTTTATGGACGCCCGGGCTAAAAAGCGTTTGACAAATGAAGGCCCCAAAAAAATTTCACATCCCATTTTTTCTTAACGGTTTTTATGAGCGAAGTGCTGGGTAGAAAAAAAAAATTAGGTAAAATTAAAATTAATGATAATTTTCGAATCCATTAGTAAAGGTATCAAGGGGGAAAGGTTTAATAGCCCTTTTGTGCAGCTCAATAAAAATTAATGGCACGGCATGTAATATTTTTATACTCTCAATTTTAATATAAATGTCATTCGCCAAGTCAGCTACGCCAAGCAAAAAACTTTTAACCATACATCGGCTTTCTTTTTTAATTATTCTTTTGACGTAATTGTGGAGCTCTAGTCCCAGGGAGCTAGAGAAAAAAAATTATAATTTTTTCTCCCTTCAGTTTTCCATGATACTGTTTTTTATGTCTATTCATCAATTTGCTCAATGAGAAATATGCATAAAGAAAAAATATGCCTGAAAAAAGCGTTAGGGCCAGTCTCTTTAAAAACTTAACTTAGCCCCATTTATTAGACTTAACAGGAAATGAAAAGTAATGGGGCATAATCGATTTTCATTAGCGGGAGGAGTTCTGAAAACAAATACTATGTGAATAAGGGTGGGGAAAATGAAGTTTTTTTCCCCTTCGACTCTCACTTTTTCCTTAATTTTTTTCCCCACCCTAAACTTTTTTTTTTCTTTCTCTTCTTACTTTTCCCTTTTTACTTCCCTTCCTCACTTCCTCTCAGAAATTTCTAATTTCTCTGCGGTTTTCATAACAACTTTTGAGCTGTGAGCAATTACTTTTTTCGCCGTAACTAATTCGATTTACCTTCTGCATGAGGGAAAAAAAAAAGGAACTTTAACTTCACACACAAAGATTAAAAAAAAAAACGAAAATGATAATAATTATAAAAAAGAAAGAAAGAAAAAAAAGAGAAAATTCTACGACTTAATTTTACCTATTTTGTAATTAAAGTGGCAACACAACCGCTTGTCGTCTGTGCGCTGAGGTATCATGTGACATCGCAAGACTGTTGCCACCAATTTTACAAAACGATCTAAATATATCCCCCAGAGTTCGTTTTAATTTCGCTCGTTTCAATTGCAATATTACAGAATTGAATCTTAATTGGCGCTAATGTCAAGATTTCTTAGAATAAATATCATATTTCGCGGAGAAGAGTATTCAGTTAATACGCCTTAAGATATATTAATCATTCTTTTTAATGAAATCTGCTTTAAGAAAACTCTAATTTAGTTCCACTTTTTTCTTCGGGCAAATAATTCTTTTTGACGTTAGAATTAGAAAGCTTTTTTCAATATATATGTATATACACAGACATATTATTAAAGCCTTTTATTTTATTTTTAACTTCTTTTTTTTTTCCCATCTCCGAACAATTTAAACTCGGTGGATTTAATGTTAATTAAAATCATCATGAAACATTTTAAGTTGAAATAATTGTTCTTTGAACATTCTAATTAACTTTGTCAGAGAGCTTCTATTAAAACGCTTTCGAATTTAATTTAAACGAATTAATTTTTAATGATATTAGCTAATTTTTAGGAGAAGAAAATTAAATCCGCTAAGGAAAAAGGAAAGTATTATTCAGCCTTACAAATCTTATTCGAGAAAAACGCTTCGTAACAATAAATTAACAGCTTTCAGAGATATAAAAATTGCAAATTAGAAGAAAGTTTTTTTTTCCCAAAAAAAGAAGTAATCTGGAAAATTTATGAAATCAATATACGTAGGTCAAGCTGTTAATGTCTTTTGAAGCATTTTTGACAGTGAAATATATTTATAATGCAATTCTGTTTATGTGAACTTTTTGTTGGAATAAATTACCTCTGGAAATGTCATTAAGGAATTTAATTTAAATTCTTATTAATTGTGAAGTATGTGACAATAAAATAAACATATCCTTCCTAAAACAATTAAATTATTATTTACTTTTCAATCGTGTTTTTTTTTAAATATTTCCTAATTTTCGACAAAAAGTTTCGCATGAATTAAACATTACTTAACACGTTCCTTTGGGCATTAGTAATTTAAATATCTTATAAAATTAATTGTTTTCCAAAACAATCAACAAATCGCATGTAAAAACAATAATAAATCAAAACGAATTAAGTACAATTACATTTTCATTGTTATCCATATTTTTCTCATATTTTAATTAATATTTAATTCGTTTCAAGCATATATTTAAATAAGAAAGCATTAATTGTTATTCATTTATTCTTTATTTACTTATTTAATCTTATAATAGGTTTAGAAATTAGTATTATTACCTTTAAAAATGCTATTATTTACAGTTCTTTCTTTTTCCTTTTAACATCGAAATGATTTTTATTAAAAGGAAAACAATAAAAGTATGAAGACAATTAAAAGAAAACGTAAGACAAATGAGACTTATTCCAATTATGTCTAAAAATTACTTAAAGTAATATCCTTTCGCTCTTATTTTAATTAAACTTATTGTTTTCAAAAGGAAAAAATAACATTAAATTAATATTCGCCATTTTACTTTTGGAAGTTTTACCTTTCGTCTTATTTTTCCAGGTTTATTTAGTTCACTTTGTTCAGCATAAAACAACATTCTTTGCAGAAAGAATGAATTAGTTACCCCGAAAGAAACCGTTAAATTGAAAAGTTTATCACATGCATTACGACCTATAAAGTTAATAAGTAAATTTTACTATTTCCCCCAATATCCGTTCACTATTAAACGTTTTCTTGCCTATTATAACCGATAGATGGCTCTGCTGTACTATAAAATAGATTAGAGAGTTAGTTGCGGGGGAGAATGAGTGAGTGCAAGGGAGGGCGCAAGAGAACGATTACGTCATCCCCCTATGGTCAATTAATCTGACCAATGGTCCCTCGGAAGTAACACCCGTCGGATTACTAACTGTTAATCGTCCCAATTTGAGGTGGAGATTGTTTCCTGCGTCATTTGCTTAGGCTCCCTTTAAATGACCGTTGGCCGAAATAACTGACCATTGTTTCTTCGAATTCTTTTGTTTAGTTTCGGTCGGTGTTTTAGCTTTGTTCTTGATAGATTCTTTTGTTCGAGGGGTGCAGAGGAAGTGAAAATGTTTCGCTTGCTTTTTTTTTTTTTTGATTTTGTGGTACTGTACTTTAAAAATCTTATTTTATGTTTTAGACGTGGGGGAGGGGATCTAAATTAATAGTTTTCAAAATTTTAGAATAACACTTTTCGACCTTTTTTTTTTTTTCAATTACAAAAATTTCAACAATTCAATTTCAAGAGTAAATTTTTTTGAGGGAAAAAAGGTCATTAATTGAAATATTTTGTTCTTTTAAGTAAAAACATTACTGTAAAAGAAATATTTTTATTCTTCCGAGAGGAGAATATCACCATTATTTTATTTCAGCTTAAGAGAAGAATTTCGTTAACTTTTATTTAAACTTTTGTGTGGGTGCGCGTTCTCGGGTTTTTTTTTTTTTTTTTTTTTTTTTTTTTTTTAAATACATAAACTCAATCTGAAAAATGTATTTGATAAGAAAATTTCAAATTTATGGTAGTTTTAAACTGAACCTAATGTTCTAAAAACATTATTTTTTTTACATTCTTTTTTAACTTTTATTTTATACAAGCAGTCAAGTTAACATTAATAAGATATTTTTTTAAAATTATGAATCAGAGGAATAAGAAAGTGCAAATGAATGTAAATTGTTTTGTTAAGCTTAATATTAGCAACGTTTAAAAATAATAACATTTTTATAATGGTATGTGCCCCACAATTTTATGAAGAAGTTATTTTTACCCAGGAATATTTTACTATAATTACATTCCTAAGATTATTCGATAGTGTGTATTGGGAATATTTATCACAAATCGCCTCAATAATATTAGACCGTTCGAATAATATGAATTTTTTTTTATAATAAAAGGAAAATTTTACGACTATGAACTTATAAATAAATTAGTATTTAAGTCAAAATAAAGTAATTTTTCTATACTTTATGATACTTCATACTTTTTCTCATAAAATAAGAAAAATTTTCATTAATTTTAATTAATAGTAATTTCAAAAATTTAGTTTAAATAAATATTCCTCGGAACTCTTCAACGAGATCGATTTGAATCTTGTTTGAGATTATCTTTTTCAATTTATAATCGGTAAACAAATTTTAATATGTTCCTATTATAACAAGGGCTCTATACGCATAAAAATTGCATATATCTTAAGCTGAATGTGCTGATTTATATAAACAATTGCGAATAATAAAAACAAAATATTTTAGATTATATCCTTTAAGCTAGAAGGGAGTGGGAGTGTTGCTTCTCCAGCAGGAAAAAAAAAAAAACGAAAAGGGTTCCTTTAGGAATCCAACACTTCCTAAAGATATGTTGACGAGATTAAAAAATAAAAAAGAAGTTCAGTTAATGTAAAATAAATAAAGAGAGAAAGCCTGAGCGTGTTTTGTTGACATCTTCTAGGCGCAATTATTGAAATACTTGGGAGTCCAACGTCTTTTACAAACTTCGATGATTAGCATAAAAATGATGCAATTGTTCGTACGACAGAGCTTGCTTTTCAAGTGATTAAAGAATTCTTACGCTGCTCTGATTGGCCATCTAAGGACCTACGCATTAGGGATTGTGCTTTATTGAATGCATCTCTCTCCCTCTTCTCCCTATCCTGAGGAAAGGAATTTCTGGTTAATTATTTCTTCTAGCCCGTAGGAATGTGGCTTATAAGTTTTTGTTTACCCAATTATTTTTCTTGACAGACTTTTCCCAAAGAACTTTCTTGACTTCGATGGAAGGGAGGAAAAAGTGGTGGAGTATAAAGAAAAAAACAAGTGTTTGATAAGGAAAATTAAAATACATGGTCGAATTATCAAAACAATGCGTTTGTCCAAAGAATCTAGAAGTGTTTTTATCTGTCTGTTATCTCATTTTGAGAACTATAGATAATACTGACGATGCTAACTAAAATGATTTATTGCATTTAATTTACATAAAAAAAAAATTAAAACACTTGTTTTTGAAAATTGGACGTTATATCACCTTTGTGAAGGGGAAAATGGGAAAATATTTACTATACAAGATAAATGAAATTAAACACATTAAATAATAAGCTAATTTTATTTAATTACTGTCTAATGTTATTCAGAGTTGAAAAGGTTCTCACTAAAAAAAGTTAAATATTATTTCGTTAGGTGTTGGTTATATATTCGTTAGGTGCTGGTTAGTTATATGGTGTTGGTTAAAACTATAGAGTTGTTTACTCTATAGTTTTTCTCAATATTACCACAAAAACTATCATAAAATAAACAACCTATTTTTCTTTATATTGTATTAATAAAATTAGTCAAATCATTTTTAAGTGGTACCCCCTCCCTTTTCGATTTTGAGATTCGATACTTTTTCTTCGTTGTTTCTTTTTCATTTCCTCTTAAAAATAAACCTACACGATTTATGTATGTATTATTTATTATACTCATAACAATATCGGCATACTATTCGATATATTTAGCTAATAGAACTTGATGAATTTGAGCTATAGCATCATAACTAAGCTAAGGAAAATTTAAATTTCTTTACAAATAAATGGCAATGGTGAAAGGGCTAAATGGTGCTGGCAAGTCACCAACAACCAATTAAATAACGAGCTCTATTTTCTATTTGAACCAATAGCGTAACAAGCAGTATTTGAATCAACTAACTTGGCGGCATTTAGTTTAGAACAGCTAATATCGCATTTGAATTTATATTTTGAAACATTTGGAGACATTTTTGATTCATTTTGAATTTTAAATGAATACATTGTTCATCTTACATCTTGTCGAGCTCTATATTTATTAATATATGAAGTGTTTCTCTTAAAACTTTTTGCTAAAATAGTAAATCATCTTGAAGATCAGCAAAAGTGAAATGAAGTTAAATGGTAAGTCACAAGTACAAATTCAGCTTTGTATTTCTTGTTTTTGTTTATTTTAGTAAGTATTTTAAAGTAGAACAAAGAAGAATTCTACGTGGTAAGAGCTATATAGCAGTTGATTTTGAATGCCCTCTTACGTAAATTTCTTTTCGAAAAATTTTGATCATGAATGCATAGAAGAGGACTGACCTCATACTTTGGATGGCTTTAAAGTATTCAGAAATAACCTATTAACTATCTGTAAGGCTATTTTTTCTATCCTGAAATTATTTTTCTCTTCTCATCATTTTTAGGATAACTGCCTGCTGATTAACACAGCGGAATCTCTTACAGCAAAAAAAAAAAAAAATCTAATGACCAAATTTAAAAGAATTTACTTTTTGTTTTGATTATTTCGAGTTCCAATTCAGTCAAAAACAATTATTTAGAATAATGAGGGTTAATGCATATTAAAATGTTTGGAATTTCAAAGTCCAAGCAGTACTGTAGTGGTGGCCTTATGGAGATGATTCTAATTCACGTTGTCTTCGTAAATTACTTTAACTCACAATTATGAGATTTCATTCCAAGAACCCATTCTATATTCTATTAAACCTTTTATTAACTGATAAAAATAAAATGTTTATATCCCCAGGTATGTCTTGTACAGCATTCAGTGAATTTAACAGGTTTTCAAGAGGATTGTCGCAAATGATGTAACTGATTTTCATCGCAAGTCCAACTTCAAAAGATAGTGTTTTTCTTTTTAAACACACTACAAAGAAGCCCTTGTCCGTGCAGTTTTGCATTTAATAGTCTATCCTCTCAAACTTGTATTAAGGAATGGCTTTTTGTCCAACACTAAACATAAAATAAAACGTATTTTTGATACTGATTTATCAAATTATCAGTTTATTACCTCATATAGACTTATTTGTTTAAACTTATAACTTCAACTGTGATCTATTATCTAACATTAGTTAGTAAAATTTTAGTTTCATTTCCTCATTTTCCTTGCTTTAACTCTTGTTTGATGTAGCAGACTTTTTATCAGAAAAAGTGATCAATATTTATTTTACTCACTATAACTTTATTTATTTTACATTATACTTATTGACTATATTCTTTTTATTCATCTGAGGAGTATTGATCACAAATTAAATTAGCATTATCTACTTTTTTAGAAACTTTTCCCTTTTTAACAATATTCCAATACAAAAGAGTGATATTTTAAAATGAGTAATAATATCGTGTGTATTCGCTTTTTAATAACGATACTTCTCTGCCTTTCGTTATTGCCCAGGCCTTACTTCCCCCCCCCCTAGAATTCTCATATGGATCTCCTATTAAAAACGACAGGGTGGAAAAAGTCCACATATTTTTCAGTCGCCCACATTCAGTTTTGGTAAAAATGATTTCAGAGGCGTGTAATTTTGCTGTTTTCTGGAAGAACTTGAGTCGAAAATGAACTCATACAACGCAAACATGGCTAAAAACAAAAGCAAATAATAATCATACATCAAAAAACGAAAGAGAGGCAGCACAGCAAAAAAAAAAATAAATAAATAACAACGATGCAGCAAAAAAAAAAAAAAAAAAAAATTAATTCAGCGTCGTGTTATCAAAACGAACAAACGTGCAAAACTTCTGGCTTATTTTATATGTTTGGAGGGGGAGGTAAAAGGAACAACAAAGAATTTCTTACAAATGGCAAACACCGAAATTACGCTAAAAATTTTAAATTAGTTGGCAACAGCTCCAGAACTAAACGGTGACGCTTTCAGAATCATACAAAAGAAATGAAAGAAATAAAATTAAGAGGAAGAACAAGATATTGCCCCAACGAGTCACTTTCCTTTCCACATCTTATATAATTAAATTTTCCAGCAGCAGAAGTACATTCTCGGGGAGGACGACAAATGGTGTAAGTCTCCAAAAGCATTCCAATTCGGGCATTGTATTTTTCTTCTGGGGGTACGTCAAATTAGTTTAATTTCTGAGACTAATTCAGAGTTTAAGCCATTTACCCCCCCCCCTGCATTTAATCCTAAATACTAACGCCTGGATACTTTATTGTCAGTCGCCATTTTTTTTTTCTTTATTTATTGAACTCTGATCTAATATTGATAAAGATCTTACGATCATGTTTAATTTATTTAGCAAGCAAATAAGTACTGTCAAAGTATTTATTTAATAATTAATAATTTAATATGATTTTTTAAGAGATTCGACCTTTTTCAAAAGACAAAAATAGTCTCTCTCTGTATATGCATATATATGTATAAGTATTATATATATATATATATATATATATATATATATATATATCCAAAGAGATTTTTACTATGGTAGTAATAGTAATAATAATGTTATATCTTTTTTGTACACAAAAACTTAATGTTCAGTTCAATAAGTTTCAGGTATGTAATTATTTTTTGGTTCGTTGTTCATGTATAATACATTTTTCATCAAATTTAGAGTAAAAAGAGGAAAACAAAGTATTTGTCCAAAAATAACATCGCTTTTAGTGGATGATGCTTAAGATTACTCAATTTCCTTGGATTCCTATGCGAATTAATTCTGATAGAATATTCGCTATCTTAGTTCTAAGTTGTTGGAGGTGGGAATCTCTAAAGAGTGATTCTATATATTACTTGTGCCTTGCTAGAGACATTTAATGTAAAGATCAAGCAAAATTAATTTACTTCATCAAACTGCAAGTCATAAAAGAAGAAACGATTTGTACTTCATGCTTTTTCTGTGTAAAACAATAGGCAAATTTAACAAGCATTTATCATAAATTGAGATGAAAGTCGTATTTTTATTCAGTACATGAATTTATATCGAGTATTTTTTTAAATGCAAACCAAATGTACTTTTTCTAAAGAAAATGTTGAGTAAATGAAAAAAGAATGTCTGGAAAGCAGATAGTATAATATAATTTTAAAAAATACCGACAATAACATTTAGAGGTGAGTTTAGTTGTGTGTCAACACGATGGGATTTCGTATCTCTAATGAAACAATTTTTTTTTTTTACCTTTATAAAGTTATTTACTGCTTTATAATTAAATAAAATTAGATTTATTTAAAAATTATGATGCATCTAATTTGCAAGCCAAAAAAAAAAAAGAAATTTTTTTTAATACACATATTGTGAAGTCATATAACTGACACTCATTTCATTATATTCGATTTAATTTGATGATTCAGGATCATTAATACAGATACTCAAATCACAATTAAGAATTCCTATTATTTAAATAACAGTTCATTGCATTATATACTAAAGGAGGGTTTAATTTATATATTCAAACAAAATATACGTGATCGAACGACAATAATTTGTGATAATAACTACACCACTTTTCCACTAAGTCTGAATCTTGATTGTAAGGTTTCTTTTTGGCTTCTACCTACTCTCCGAAAAAAAGGTAGCAGCTACTGAACGCACATGCAAATTTCTTTTGACTTCTCTAATTGGATGAACAGGCCCACGTGACACCTTATTTTTATTAATATTATCATTCCTGTTGGCTACGAGTCCCACGCCTCTTCCAAAGAAGAACCTTTCCATAAGAGAACTAAAAATATGATTCTTTCCCTTCTAAATCGAATTAAACGGCGAAAGCAGAGATAAATTGAGGAAAGTAGTTTTTCATAATTTTAATAAGCCGCATCTCGTTGGAGAAGTTTCATTTTGAGAAGAAGCTTTTATTAGAAGCTACCGTTTCATTTTGTTTGTTTGAAGTACACTGATGCACCATTTGATAAAGGAAAAAAATTAAAAATTAAAAACGAGAAACTGTTTGAAGTATTCGTTTTTCTCGGAATTTTAATTTCTCGTAAATGAAAACATTTTCATTAAATTTAAAAATGATTTTTTTTTTTCCAAGTTCTTATTTGCTTGTGACAAAATATGGTTGAAATTATTTCAGAATAAGAGAATTCCTTTTAGAAGAAAATTATGATTAATTTTATTTTAATATTCAATTTCTAAAAATAAGACTTTGGAAACTCGTTTTTTGAAATTAAAGAAGGTAAAATTAATTTTTACGAATGAATTTTCAAATTAATTTTTTAAAAATTATTTCCGTATTTTGATACAAAAAAAAAATCAAAATTTTCATTGTGAATATAAAATGTGGAAGTATATGAAAAAGCTAAAAATATCTCAAAAGGAGAAAATTGTAAATAACTCATTAACAAAAATATAGGCCCTGTCCGATTAGTGATTTGACAGTAATTCAAATAATTTTCAGGGAAAAAAAAATTAGCTTTTACTTTTTCACGATTGGAGCTATTTATAAAATTTATACAAACTAGTAATAGAAACATTAATCTCTTTACTGATTCACGTATAGGTGGCGCCACGTGAGCTTTTTTTACCATAGTGAAGAGCAGCAGTTCCCAATCTATTTCAGTGTACGTCCCCTCAACAGGCTCGTCGCCTTTTAGCGTAACCAAGAATCTTAAATGCACCCCCTCCACATACACACTCACACACATTATATGTTTTCACCCTTTACAGATTTAACAGATTTTTGACGTTTTCCAAAAAAGTCTCATATTGAATTAAAGTAAATGATCTTTTTTTTTTTCATTATTATATTTTTTTTTCCATAATTAAAGTAAGCAAACAAATTAACACAAAAATTGGAAGAAAAAAATTATTATCTTGAAGTTTGCTACTGTATTAATTCGCAAAATTTTAAAATATTGTGCTGTAAAGAAGGTAAATACAATCTCGAATCCGAAACTGAGTTTGATTTGCTTCAAAAATTTGTTATGTAAGTATACGAAAACAAACGCCTGTTCAACAAGCCCCCTTCCTAGCAAAAGGCAACAAATACAATAAGACTTCTTTCGAAAGTTAATTCTACTCGTCACCAAAATGAGCCCAGCAAATTTTCAGGTTTGCAGGGGTACGTGTACCACTGGTTGAGATCCACTGGTATAGAGTGCTTCTTTTGTTTAATTTAATATTGTGGGAACTTGTTCTTTCAGAATAAAAAAATTCTTCATAAAAAGCTTATCTGATCAATATCAATGTTGATAAGAATGAAAATTCTTTTCAACAGTGAAAATAAATTTAAATTTATTTAACTGTCGTTCGCTGTCGTTGATAAGTCGATTTGTTATGGAAAGAAGAAAACAAAGCAATGTGAAAACTTTCAAAGTATTCGAATGATTATTTTGATTGTTTATAAAAATATAAGATAATAATAATCCTTAAAATAAACTTCTACAAAGTTTCCTTCATTCCATGATTTTAAGTCGTCTTACCCATTCTTCAGAATATGTTTTACGAACAATCACCACTGACTCTGATGTGATGAATTCCCTCTTTTTATATGAGTGAGTCCGTTTTTACCACAGAATCTTGTAACATTTGTTTCATTAAAAATATAATGCAATTCATATTATTTACGTAAATAAAAGTCATTAGTTTTAGATTTGAAGAGTTCGATCAAAAACGCGATAATCGCTGTTTTGGCGAATATTAAAAGTGTGCACACGCCAAATGGCTGTATTAACAACGAATTTCACATTTTTAGGAAGAAATAACTGAAATTTATATGAATAAATGACATTCACAATTTTTTACATCACATTATAAGAAACAGCATATAAAATAGGGGGAAATTGCATGTTTGTCTCAAAAACATGTGAATGACCAGTGTACTTTGTGGCCGGTTATGTTTTGACGTGTTGGGAGTGCTGATTCGTCTAAAGACCACAACGTGTGGCATTAGTTACGGATATTGCCCATTAAATAGAAATAAACCTCAAACTCCTCACGTGATGTGGAAGTTTCAAAATTATAGAGTTTGAAGCTACAAAGCGACGTTAATTCAAACCAAATCTCACTCTCAAAACTACTGCCATACACTTACTGTCTTTTAATTTCAAAGCTCTCATGACCTAGATTCATTCATTCACTGCCATCAGAAAATTTAAAAATTAGTTTCTAAATTCACAACCACGGTTATCTCATCCTTTCTCTTACAAATAATTCATTTATGTGCCCTTTCATTTCTCTCCATTCCCTCTTATCATCCTTTCAGATCTGATATAAACTTCCCAAGTGCTGTCGTAAACAAATCAGCATTAAATCGCAATAGGCTCAATTTATGTACGTCCCCTTATATTTGGTCTCCAGATTCGTAAATTCTCGGGAACAAAACAATCTGCGACTAAATCATATCAGCGAACCGAGAAAGTCCTCTACCTTCCCCCTCCATCGCACCCCTCTCCCCTAGAGGTGTAGGTGAGGGTGGAGAGAGGAACAAAGCGGTCAGTCTTTAATAATTCCACAAACGCAGAAGGCCAGTTATCAAGCCGACTGACCAGATATATTTACTACTATAACTTCCCTAGGCAAGGGATGGAAAAGAGTACGAAGAGGGGAGAGAGGCTGGGACTAACAGAGGAGGGGGGAGAGTGATACATTTTTCTCTCTCTTTAGCAGCCGAGAAACAACTAATCTTTCCTCAGTCGTCGCCGTTAATTGCGTTTATACTTTGTACGATTACAAGTATGAAATGCGTTTGTTTTGGAGTGGTGCTCTCTTTTTTTTTTTTTTTTTTTTTTTTTTTCTTCTTGATTCCCCCCTTCTCTACAATCCCCTGAGATTTCCACCCCCTCGTCCCTTCCCATTAGTTGTTAAGGGGAAATGTATTATAGTAAAGCCGGAATGAAAAAAGAAGAAAAAAAATGGAAAAAGCGTACAGAATATTGTATACAGGGAAAACCAAGAAAAATGGTGTGTAACAAATCAATAATGAGTAACGGTGGAAATGATTTGGTTTTCGTTTCCTTCATAAAATAATTGTATAAACCTTCCTTGCTCATGAAAAAAATATACAATGTTATGAGTGAAATTTTGGAAATATTTCATTATAGGGTTGTCTAGAAGATATTGAAATAAAAATGGTTTCTGGAAGAGAACGAAATGAAGGATAGAAAACAAATGAGATTGAGGAAGAATAAAAATTTCATTTTAGAATTAAGGTAAGAGAGAAAATATTTTCGAATTATATCCTTAATTATAATCAATGAAACATATAATTATCAACTTGTATGAATATGATCAAATCTTATTAATCGAATATAAACAAATTTAATAAGTTTACTAAGGAAAATTATATAAAAATATACTCGTAAATTCGGAAATCAATTACAACTACATAATTCAACCAAGTTTATGTTTATAATTCTCTTTTTGTAATAGGTTAATTCATTAATAATCGCAAGAAAATAAAGAATCAACCATCATCAATCAATCATCATCATCATCAAGAATCATCTTTCGTAAATTCTTCTTTAGAACTTCACCCTCCAATTAAGTCTTTTCTTCAGAAAATCAAATGAAATTTTTTTTCCTTAATTAATTTCATTTACATTTCATATTAAATTTCACACTAATTTTTTCAAATATGTTATTCTGCCCATATTTTAGTTTTCAATGCAGGTGAGAGAGTAATTTTCTCGAAATTATTACCCGACATATTAAAAATCAAATTTCACTTCGAATTCTTTTTTTTTTCTTCTGTGACTGCATGTAAGTGCAATTAAATATATCATCATGCAACATCCTTCCTATATCGTTGGCGAAGGTATTTTTCTATTTTTCGTGGAAACATCCCCACACCTACCCTCACGCAAACACTCTGTTCCGTGGAAGGACACTCAACCCTCCCGGCAAATTAAAATCGTTTGCTCCGGACAGTCCTTTGTTTCAAAGAGTCAACAATCTCCCGATTCGTGCGACCTTCAAAAAAAGTCCATTTTTCGTTACATGTCCTCTCCCTCCCCCTCCACCCCCTCCATATTTCTCTTTTTAAGTCAAATCTGAGAAAATTTGCCGGCTTCTGATTGGTTAAGAAAGGGTCGACCTCTGTTTGCTGACCCGTAGCACAATCTGACGAAACGACAAGCATATCTTCATCGCGATGTGTTCATTTAAAAGTCACTCCCACGCTACTATCTGCATGTATGTATGCATACACATACACGTATGCGCTTACATCGGGAAAAAAGTAAAAGTATATTTAATTCCTAACTTCAACTACTCATTAATATACACATAGAAATTATAGGTTGCCGGGATTGAATATATATGAATTTTTTTTATTTATGTTATTATTATTCTTGTTTGATGCTGTGTTCTTCGAATTCTCGTATACTTTTTCGTTTGATTCGCTTCTTTTTAATTCTCTATCCATCGTTTCGTTTTATTGTATGGTTTTTCCAATATTATTAAAAAGGAAAATACTGTACGAAGAAATTTATTCGAATCTTGCGCTTCGTTGCTTATATGACAGCTTATTTCTAGTCGACAATAACACAATAAGTTTCAAATTGCCGATGTCCGTGTTTCCGAAACATCTTTGTCGCATTGAATACAGAAAGAAATATTATTATTTGGTAAATGTCTGTTGGTTTTTGGAACTTCGACTACAAATTTTCAATGTTACTGTTCAATTTTACTATATATTTCAATGTAAATTTCATTCTATAGAATTATTTTTCAATAATTAATTTTTAATTTTAATTTTTTTTTTTTCATTTATATTTCATTTTAAAAACTAAGAAACAGAACGTTAAGACAGAAGGATGCTTACCTCAAAAATTAATTTTAAGGCTCGCATCTACCGGCCATTTTGATTTCCTGAGCGTAATGTCAATCCTACGAAATTTCTACAACTGCTCTCAAATCATTTCTATTTCATCCATTTGAATGCAAAATTGTACATCCGAAAGGGAAAAAAATAATTGTTTCTGCGGAATTACATTTTTTCCACCATTTTTAAATTTTTTTTTACCCTATTTTAATTATTCACCTGTGGGTTGTCCAGTCTTTAAAAATATTCTAAAATATTTACAAAAATCTGGAAGAAGATATAATTCAGCAGAAACCTTCATTATTTTTTGCTCTTTTGGATACACTTCTTTGCACTCAAATAGATAACATAATCTGGATTTGAATGCAGTTGCAGAAATTCCCTAGGATTAACATTACTTCCACGAAATCAAAATTGTCGGTAGACGGGAACCTTAAGTAAATCTCACTTAGCATGTGTGTGTCAATTAATTACCGCTTGCTCGTAATGTAATGTTTTTCTCTAAGTTCTTAAGAATTCATTATTTACCTGAATCATTCATAGAGCTTTTGTTAGAAAAATCGTGAATAGATTAACAGTATTAGTGAAGAAAAGCTTTCAAAAAAGTTTTCACAAGATGCACAGAAAAAAAATGTTTAAAATGGAGAAACTTTCTATACTACGGAATTCAAATGAAATTTTACAATTTCAGAGCTATCTCCTCAGGGAAGCTGAATTAAAATATCTTTTCATTTATTATATAATTTCAATTAATATTTTATTCCCAATTGCTTATTTTTTTTTTAAAAAAATTGAATGTAAGAAAGTTATTGGTTTAAGTATCAACACATTTTTAAGATCATTTGAAGTTCTCAACATAATATAAATCATGGATATTGTTTTCTTTAATTGAGTGTCCATGTGAAAGTTTTTATTCATATAAGCATTAACAAATTTTGAAAATTACTTGATATTTTGTATATAATAGCAATAATTTTATTTAATAATAAAAGCGCTTACTGATTTAAAATTATTTCATGTTCTATTCTAACAATCGAGGATATAAAATTTCTTATTGGTTTAACTATCAAATAACTGTGAATAACATGATTCAATTTGAGGGGGGAGGGGGCTTTTTTTTTCTATATAAGCGTTTCTTTTTCTTTCTTATTTTCGCCTAATTACATCAGTTTAATTAATATTTTAATCGTAACGAGATAGGGGGTGTTGTTAATCGAGAGTATGATTTAATTATCAGTCAGTTTAAAAAAATCATCTATGCATAGTACGAATATATATTTTTTTTCTGAACAAGTAAATTTTGTTTCTTCTAATTTTTGTCGAATTACGTCATTTTAGATGATATTTTCAACTCAATATTTTGTTTTGTAACTGGAATGTATAAAAATTCTTAATATCATTATTTAAATTATATATATAGCTTCCCACTTATTTTTCGTAACATTCGTAAATATTCAATTTTTTTGAACTTTTACTTTTTTATTTTTTAATTTTTGATTTTCCAATTCTACAGGTCTTAATAATCTCCAAATTAATACATTTTCATGTTGCATTACATTTATACCTTTACTTAAAATATTTCTGCATAAAACAGTATTGAAATGGTTCTAAAACAAAGTGAAAATCTTTCACGCGCTGCAATTTAATGAAAAGAGACCTTTTGTACATTGAAAATAGAATTCAGGCACTTTTAGTCCAAAAATTCTTAATAGGATTATTACATTTGAAGAAAATTTCCAGACGGCGAGCACCAGACACGCATTTTTCGATAGAGAATTAAAAATTCAGAATTATCTGAGACACAAAATACGAATTCAAATTCAATATGGAGATTTTTTTTTTTTTTACATATGCAATAAAAATAACAAAAACTATTTCTTCTTTTAATTCTTGCTTTAAAAGTTTCGGGAAATGGGGAAAAAAGTTATTTAAAATTAATAGAAATGGTTTCTAATGGGGAATAGAAACTGTTCAAATGTGAGGTAAAATGGAATCAAGGTGGGTGGCTGAGGAAGAGGAGATTCCATGAAAGTATTCCATCCTTTCCATCTTTACTTTAGAGCGGAAGTGAAAGAAAAATAAAATTGTGAAGATTCGGTTTTAATCGAAAAGGAATTTTGAATTTGGAGAAAAATGAAATGATGGAACATAATTTAACTTTAGAATTAGAAAAGGAAAAATGAATTTGAGAAAAAATTCTCTTTTTTTTTCACGTGTTGTAGAATGATTTATTTTCAAGTAAATGTAAAGTATTTTCTTTCTGTAAGAAAACAGAATAATTTTTATTTACTTTAACTGATTGATTCGTTAAATAAACTAAGACGAACTTGGAAATTTACAGCAAAATTAGAAATTTAAAGTAGCTTAATTTATTTTAAATTATTAGCTACAGGATATCTTTGTAATTAATAATTTGATTCGGAATTTTTGTTAAAGTTTATTAAATATTAAAATTCACATCAGTGAAATGCGTTGCTTAAAATGTAAAATACTTATTTAAAAATACAATTTATTACATTTGAATCAATTAATTTACTCGACTTAAGAAAAGTATTATCGTTTCTTTTACAAATATTCAAAATATTGTAGTAAAACTGAAAGATTATTCTTAAAAAAGTAAAATTAATATTTAGGTTACTTTCAAAAACTCTAAAAATTATTATAATTTCATTTTCGCAGAAATTTTATGTTGTGCAATCATAAAATGTTTTCATAAGTTTAAAATTATTCAGTTAAAAAAAGAAATATCTAACAATTTTAAAGTTCATTTTTTTGCTGTTACTCCCAAACATTTCAGCCTTTTTTTATTTAAAAAAATCAAAATGATCAAGAAATCATGGAGCGACATATCAAATTAGGACATAATTAATAATAAGCAAACACAACAATCTTTTAAATAATTATTAAATATTGTTCTTCGATTCATTTAATGTTTTTATTTTATTGCTTAGATTGTAGAAAAAGACTGATATATATATATAAACACCTACGATTAAATAATTCACAAATGTAATAAAATTAAACTGAAATACATAAAGAATTTTATAACATTTTGAAATTATATATATTACAATTTATTTATTAAAGAAATTAATGAAAAAAATCTTAAAAGATTGTTCCATTGGTACGCATATATTAATATTTTTTTCAAATTTTAGTTTTAATTTAAATTGATAGGGGAAAACATTAAAATTCTAAGAAATCTTACGAAAAATTATATCATTGTTCAATGATTTGGATTACCCAACACAATTGATTTAAAAAATCATATATATATATATATATACATAAAATGGATGATACAAAATATTTAATCATATTTGTCAATTTTGGCGCACATTGCTGTGCTGTATATATGTCCTTTCCTAGTCGACAAAATTCTGCTATTCGTCCATTCGAAAATCAAGAGATTATATACTTAACAAATATGTTACGAATTCCTCTTCCGAAATCTAATCCCACCTTCCGCCATTTTACAGAATACAAATTACTGCCCGCAAAGCAAATCATTCAAAGCACATCAGGATATCGAATTTCTAGCAGAAACAAGTCTTAACCCGAAACGTTCTGACTTTTCGCCATTCTGGAAAATTTTCCTCTACCACTAGCCCTTTTCAGCGCTTCTGTCAAAGAATAGAATATTCAAATTATGGGATTTCCCCTAACAAGCCCTCCTTCATATTAAATTTCCTTCCTGCAATTTGTTGGAGCAGCCATTATCAAAAGGCAATGCCAACAGCATACGCTGGTTTACCTCTTGACCGTTGTTGCACCGAGTGACGCTTTACTCTTTTATGTTTCCAACCTGGCAGATAATACCGCGGTGGCTGGGTGCAGGCGACACAACGGCTTTATCCAGCATGAAACTATAGAGTGAGTTCATAATCCTCTTAAAATTTCCAGAAGTGTCTAATCCTCGCTGTTAATCAGGAACCGTTTCGTTCTATCCAAATGAACTAGGTCCAGGCTACGTTGGCACTTTGCAAGAGTCATGACAAATTTCAGACGATTCCAACCGTGGTGGGATATGTATATATATTTATATACGTCCTCTCTACCACGGCAGATGTTGATGTTGTCCTTTCGAACTGTTGGAGAGGTGTTCGAATAAAAGGGGGGAGTGACAAACGGGGGTTGGCGAGATTTTAGATCTCCAGAAGAGCATGGTAAGAGGGATTTGCATCGACTTGTTTCAATGAGGTAATCGCAACTACGAATTAATGTCCTTCAGCAGAGAAGGAGGATGCTTTTGTATTGTGGAAAAGGTTTATAATAATAACACAGAGTTGGGGAGAGTTTGAATGCGTTGTGTTGTTGACGAAAGGTTTATATTCCGGGAGATCTAATACTAGAGGATTCTTCACCCCCCCCCCCTCTCGATTCGCAAATTGGAAATTGATTTCGAGTCGCGATATGAGGGTTTGGTATTAAAGTGCGCTGGTTTGGAAAAATGGAGGGGCCTAAAAGCAAATGCGCTTTTAAAACCGGGGTCCTCATTATGCCGCGATTCTCTCCCTCTAATTCTGCCATATCTAATTCCACGCTCTCTCGAATAAGAGCGCCCTTTTCCCGATACAATTTCGGGAATTTGGGAATGGGAGAAATTTTTAATTAGCGCTGATTTCGTGTGCCTGTTTGTTTCTGATCCAGGTAGAGACATAATTGGAGACGCCGGTTGGAATTGGAATTCTCGGAGGAGAGTCGTGTTTACGACGGATTCAATCTTTTCGGCTCAAAAATAGAATTCATTTCTCAATGATTTTCCGCCTTCACTGTCTTTTCCTTAGGTATTTGCATATAAATGTGTGCGAATCGAGAATACTAATTGTGAGTAAAGGAATACTCGTTAATAACGATTATTTGAATCAATTTATTTACACGATGTTTGTTCAAGGAGAATTCTGTGGTGGCGACGATATTTAAAAAAAAAGTGGAATGCGTTTCAAGCTACATTATGTTATTGATTTTACTACTCATATTATTTAGTTCTTAAATAAAATTAAATTTTAAAAAGTTTTTTTTTTATCGGGAATACTAATTGTGAGTAAAGGAATACTCCTTAATAATGATTAATCATTTTATTTACATGATGTGTGTCCCAGGAGAATGTAAATTTTGAAGACATTTAAGTGGAGAACTATTTTATTGATTTTGTTGTATGTAGTTCTTTCGCGGAATTTTAAATTTTAAAAAGCTATTTTTTATTGAGAATATTATTTGTGAGTAAAGAAAGGCTCGTTAATAACGATTATTTGAATAAATATATTTACACGATGTGTGTCTAAGAAGAATTCTGTGGTATAGAGGATGTAAAAAATAGAATGCATTTAAGTAACTTATTATTTTACTGCTCATTATTAAGTTTGTTTTGTTGAATTAAATTTAATAATATAAATATCGTGGTTATTTATTATTGAGCTTGGTATTTTATCATTCATTTATATTTTACTTTTAATACTTTTACTCTTTTTTTTTTAAGTAGTATTTTGTAATTGCATATTTTTTACGAAAGTATTGACAAATTAATATATTTGCAAAATTATTAACTCATATATTCAGGACATATTTTACCAAATAAATTGAATTATATCATCATACTTAAGAGATTTTTGTGAATATATTTTTCAGAGTAAGGTGAGTAATCGGGGAGTTGAATGAACTAAACTTTGAGTGTTTCTATTATCATTTTTACTAAATATTTTCTTAAAAAAATTGATTTGTTTCATAATAACCAAATATTAGTTTTGTGTGTGTGTGTGGATTATTACACTCAAATTTACATTTCGTTTTTCTCTTCGATAATAACGTATATCAATTTGGTTTTATTCAGTAAAACTTGACTAAAAAAATTATTCAATGGATTAAACTAATTTATACGTTGACATATTCTTCAAATAATTACCTAAATTACTATATATATCTTACTATTTTGAAAAAAAGACATTAATTTGCATTTTATTACACGCAATATCATAACATTTAGAAAATATGCATAGATCGTATTCACGAAGCTATCCAAAAACTTCAAGCTCGTATTTTATATTTTATAATTTTTTTATTTGTCTGTCAACAATTCCGTCTGTACTTTTCAGCCCAACTCAACACAGCCAATATGCATCTTCATTCTGATTGGCCTAGGTTAAATAATGACGCATTAGAGTATGTGCAATGGCCACAAGCCACGCAATATCGAGCCTCTTTCCAAAATTTACACGACACATCACGATTAGTCTCTAACATTCAATCCTATACATATGCTCATAGACTCAACACATGAACTCACAATCCATCGTTCCTGAGGAACCCAGTGTCACGACCAGCTGGAGTATGGTCCCTAGTCCTTTTTTTATCCTCGGTCAGAAGACTTGTAACGCACCCCAGTCACCTTCACTTTCCATCACAATTCATAATTTATAGAATCCCAAATAGCAGTCTAATGCGTGGAAAGCCAATCAGGGATGATAACCCAGTTATTCGGATCTGCGATTAATAAAAGACGAATCTCTAACCTACTCTGCATGTGGCAATAGTCTCTATACGCGTCTAATTTAGCGTTTAATATAGCAAATTGATATTTGTTTTATACAATCAAGCCCTCAGGTGTGAGCCTCAAGACTCCGAGGCACCCTAGCTATCTTTTCATTCCCATGGAGTTTACTCAAGCGATCCTTCTCTATTTTCGACCCTCCTTCTTCTCAATCAGTTTTAACTTCCTTTCTCCTTTCTCGTTTGCTAAGATGAGTTACACCTTGTTTGGCGCAGTGTGGCCACTTTTGGTTTTTACACCATTAAACTCCGCCATCATTCACTCACTTATATTGTAAACAATGGGTTCGAGTCCTTAGAAATATGCATTTCCTCAATTCTATTCATTACATTTCAATAATTCTAATCTAATCTATAAGTCACGTCTCACTCATTTGGAGAGATTTTCAATTCAACCAAATGCATTTAAAATCCCTAAACAGTTAATTTATATGAAATGACCTGGAGTGTACCTCCATTGGGACCTCATTCTCCATTGTTTTTTCTATTCAACACTATTGCGGCTGCAGAAACCAAATAGTCATGGTTGCTTGCTCATGGCCGGTGTTTTTTCCGACGAGTCTTGGGCTCAAGTCCTACAGCCACTTCAAACTCGTCGAATAATGGGACTCATGCTTGTTAAACCAATCGAGGATCAATGTTCTCACGATGAGATGGTGTAGAAGTTTGGAGAGTGGGGAGCCTCCTGAGGTTGAGGTTCAAAATCACGAGGCTCAAAATCATTGCTGTTTGACTTGACTGAGGATCAAAATCACGAGGCTCGTGTTTCTTTCTTCTTCTCGTGTTCACAAACAATCAATTTCAATACTGTTGTTAAAACTTCGCTTAACAACAGTATTAACAACAGTATTGAAAACTTTAGTTACACTTGATGTTAAGCAATAAGGCCAAAACTTAGAACACTTTGCCAAACAGATTAATGTTTTAACGTTAATATCATATTTTTCCACTAGAAAGCAGCATATTTGAATATAAATGCTCCTTTCTGTTTGAATAAGTCAATATTTTCTGGGTCAGAGATATTTGATACTTCATCTCTCGTGCTTTAACGGAAAAAGGATGTTCAATTTTGCTCATAAAAGTAAAAAAAAAACTGAGGATTTGATAAATTTTTACAAATTTTAAAGTAATATCACCAGTATTTTTGATAATATCATATTACCGACTCTGATATCAGTGGTATGATAACTCGGTATGTTATTCATGAATATAGGGGGCCCTGTTCATTAGTGTAAAACACCTCTCATCCCATCTAAGAGCCATTTCGGAACATAGTAGCCAGTTTTGATCAAATTTTAGGGCTATATTAAATTTCTTATTCATCAAGTACTTAATTCTTGGTTCTTTAATAGTAAGTTTGTATTTTATTTTTTCAAAATGATCTAACTTATTTTATTGTTGGTTTTTAAAAATTATTGGTTAAGTTTAGATCCAATGCTCAGCCTGACTTTCATTGGAGAAATGGAAAGATTTAAGCAATGGGGGGGGAATAATCGTTCGACTGTGTGGCTATTGGCGAAACTCAACAATACCTTACGACCCACAGGTGCGAACAATGGTTCGTCTCTCTTTTGTTCAGATATTTTGAAATATGCAGCCATTCAAGAAAAGTTAGACTGGCGACGCAGGGTCTGAAGAAAATAATCGTATCATTCAGCTCTATTCTTGTCTTCATAGAGGTAGTATTCTAAAAGAAATAATCAAACTAGATTAAGATCCTTTCTTTCTTGAGACTCTAGTTGCAATGATATTATAGAAGAAAGTCAAAAAACCTTAAAGCTATCAAGGACACAGATATGTTAATGTATCATTTACATTTATTCGTGACCATACCGAATTTCTCGGAAATGAAACGGCTGATTTTTCTTTGTTAAGACTATACAAACAAACAAGATGTTGATTGCTCAGTTAATATTTAGAAGTCCTTTTATTAAAAAAAAAAAAAAAAAAACACAACTAAAGGAAATATTATCTCACAATGGAACAATTTTTTTACTCAATCAACTCATTCTGTACTGACAAAGAAGTGTTTCCCGACCATTCCATGTAGGCTGTCATGTTACTATTTTTCTACGAGTTTTAAAATCACACAGTTTCTTTCTTGTCGTAGTAATTTTAAAGTGCACCTCAACAGATTTAACCTGTGGCCCTTCTAAATTGGACGAATATAGTGCTGATGGCGAGAAGAGTGTTGAACATCTTGTCCTTTTTTGTTCAAAGTTAAATGGTGAAAGAAAATGCTTAAAAGTCACATCGTATACTCTCAAGGTGCCTTTCAAATTGCATTTTCAAGATGTTCATCGTAGAGACTGGCTATAATTTCCCTCTCTGTGCACTTCCATCTTGAAAACAGTTGCTCAGAAATGTACGTGATTCCGAACTGTGACATGAATAACGAAGGATTATTACTCAAGGGAAATTTGTCTTCGAACAGGTATGATTTATAAAAGACAAAAAAATAAATTTTGTAAAATTTCTTTATAAGTTGAATTTCACACTGCAACTCTATGCATTCCATTTAAAAGTTTGCCGACTGCATATTTATATCGGATGTAAATGGTTATTTGGTGGTTTTATTAACGTCGCACTAAAAGCAACATGGAACTATAGGCAAAATGCCGGAGAGGACCGAGCTCACCCAAAGGGTTTACAGCTGCAAACTGGACACCTGGGAGACAATCAACCCCCCCCCCCCTCAACATTTATTGGCAAAAAGATTTTTTTTTTTTTTACAATTTTTTACAATCGAGTAACAAAAAACAGTACATGTTGGAGCAAAGAACAGATGAATAAAACAAAATTCCGAAAATCAGAAGAAAACATAATCAAGTAATTTATTTACAGATGAGTCATAGTCCTAACGACGTTCATTTTTGGCGTCATCGTTCAAAGAAATACTTCCAATTTCTCCCATTTCACTTTACTTTTCATTTTTGTAATGTATATCAATCTGCACTCCACTGACGTAACGATTTCCTGGTAATACCGGATGCTGATATGATGATACAATGAGTCAGCAAAGGCAGACTCTTGGCGATAGAGTATTCACAAGCATACAGAAAATAATATTAAAAAAATCAGAAATGAAGCCCTCTCATAATTTTGAACCTCGGTCATGCAACGAGGATGACACCTGAGCTGGCTCCCCTTCTTCTAACTTCCACACCACGCCAACCGGAGGACTTTGACCCACAATAGATTTAATGTGCATCAACCTACCTATGACTCGATGTAACCTACGACTCGACGGAAACCGCCCACCAAGTCCGCGGTCACAGGATGTAAAATAAGTTGCAAAAACTTTTTTTAAAGCTTTATATTTTCAAAAATCCCGAAATGTATTATTCAGTTCATCTATCGAACCATAAAGTAGGTCCTTTATTCCTCCAATTTTTTATGATTGTGATCAGCCAACTTGTTGAAATGCAAAAATTTGATTTCACTTTTAATTGGAACCTGTCATTTATGTGTGAAGTCAAATCAATCAAATGTGCTAAATTGCAAGCCAGTTAGCATCATCAAGTTCCGGTACATAAACAATTTGTTTACACATTAAATACATTATAAAATCTTTAAAACAATTGTGAGGGTCACTTTTTTTTTTTTTTTACCTCCATAAAACATGATATCGTCATATTCATCATTCAAACATTGAAGAATTTTCCAGAATTAGCAATGACTCAATACCGGGGTACTTATGAAATATATGAATATTGATTCATGATGATGGCGATATAAATAGTGATTCATTATCCTAATTGTACTGCCTTAAGTAAATTATTTGGCTTTATGTTACATTTTAAAAGGTTTCAGATACTTCTAGCCCCATCCTATATATGTGTGTGTGCGTACACATCATTATACCTGCTTTATAACAACTATTGTGAACTAATCAGAGTACTTATTTTATTAATCGGAATTAAGGATATTTTAGGCGTGTACGGGATGTACGGGATGGATTCTGAACATGGAATTAAAAAAAAAATTCTTGATGGCAGGGTCCTTTTAAGTGTAAGTGTACAAAAACATTAAAATGTGCTTTATTTATATTAATTATCAATAGCGTCTGCTTGATTTAAAAGAATTCGGCATTAAATCTTGTTCCCTCTAACAATTGTACTCCTAACCATAGATTTTGAAACGAAACGTCAGGAGTATTGTTAATAAAAATATTTCCTTTATTAATTATAAAATAATTTGAATTATCCAATCATTTGAAATGACTTGTGTATTAAAAAAATGACCGCTAATTAATTGGAAAGGGTTTAATGTTTTCAATCAACTGGCTGGAATCAATCCAATCAATAAGTAAAAGCTGCTGATAAAAAAAAAAAGAAGAAAATAGAAAAGAATTATTCTTATTTATTTCAAGTTATCAGAAACACTTGGAAGCCTTCCGAAATTGATGTCCTCCGTCCTTCCCTTTCAGCCAGAAAGACAATGAATACAGACTTTATGATGTCGCAACCATTTTGTCCAGACCCATAGTCTCCCCGCAACAGGAATAGTTCCCCGAAAACGAACTGCTTTCATTTTGGCCGAAATCATCTTTGACCGAAAGCGGCGACATCAGTCAGGCATCGGAAAGCAATCGGTATGCCTATCACCATGACAACAGACGCGTTCGGCCGTCATTAGCACGCTTCATTAGCAGCCTTCCAAAGGGAACATTCGAAAGGAAGTCCACACACAGGAATCTGATAATGGAAGGACTGGCCAGTGGTCAATACCCAAACCGCTGAGAACGGCAGTATTGTTTTGCTGGTAGTGTGAGGACAACTGACCACCCCCTGCGCGAGCACAAATGACCACCGTTTTCAGAATATGTATTTTCAAATGCATTTAGAGGGGGAAATGGTTGGGTACCATTCACGGATATAGTTATACATGGTTACAGAATATGTTGAATGCTTTTGAAGCTTCTGAATTGAAAGTTAGTAAAAGGTATGGAATGAATGAAAGTCTAAGAAAATTGTACGTATGGAATAATTTTAAAGGCGTATACAGCATGGATTTTTAAATTTAAAGAAGAAAATGTTTTTCTTTTTAAAATGACTGGCATGGATTTTTTTTTTCTATAGATTTTGAAAACTTTTATAATTTGTATGAACCAAATCGCAACGAAGGCTTAGGAAATATCATTTCCAGTAAAACCTTTTTTTTTTTTTTTTTTTTTTAAAAATTTTTTTTTTTTTAAAAAAAAAAAAAAAAAAAATTTTTTAAAATTTTTTTTAATTAAAAATTTTTTTTTTTTTTTTTTTTTTGTAAAAGATAGATTGCTTCCAAATATTAATAAAAAAAAAGTTTTAATAGATTGTGCCAAGGATTAAAATGGATTATTATAAAATAAGAAAATGGTTCCAAAACGAAAAAGTTGCAGACAAAAATAAAGTGCTACATATTAATTGTTACACAATGTACTATACATTTTATAGCACGCTGAAAGTAAATCGACTCCTGATCTATGAAATTTTTAGTAAAAAAGATAACTGACGTTTCAAAATAATCAAAATGAATGATTTTACTAGCCATGTATTAAAATTTATTTATTCAAGATTGTAGGTCTTTATCACCATCGGAAAAAAAAAATGTTAAAATTGTTTTAATATTTTAAGACAAAAAAATACAAAATAAGGAATTTCTAATAACATTTACTTGATATTTTGAAAAACGATTTACTTAAGGATTGCTTAAGACTTTTAATTAAAAAATATTTTATTTGTCCCTGCCGGATTATATTTATAGCTATGAAAAATTCCCCATCAAATGTATATTAAAATTGATTTTTTCAGGAATATGAAACCATAACACAATCAGAAAAGAACAAATATTCTCAAAAAATTTAGCATTTTATATAAAGAAAACTGATAAGGAATTTTTTAAAAAATTTACTTAATTTAAAAAAAAAAACTAGTAAACTTCCCCCCCCCCTGAAATAACAGGATCTTCCGAAACATTTAACTCAGAAAAATTTGATTATTTTTGAGTGCCTGATTTTACATACTGATACTTTACATACTGATTATTTATAGCATACTGATATTTTACATACTGATTATTTATAGCATACTGATATTTTACATACTGAT